>OY987247.1:9286388-9367957 GCA_963920765.1 Ulota crispa | reverse complement strand
GGTTATCCCTTGAATGACCATAGGGAACCATATGTAGGCTGGCGAATAATTGTCGTTTGCTATCGATAAGAAATTTGAATTTGGGATCTCAAGTAGCTCATTAGAACCACATTGATCTATTCTCCAACTTCATTGTTGGTCTTAAATGTAGTAGAGGTGTGGATCCATTCCAAATACAAGAAAAATACCCCACATTGTAATGGACGCAAATGGCCATTTGGTCATTTAAGGGTTAAGCATGTCCTCAATTTGTCCACCACAAGCACAAACCCATTCCCCTAGTCAAAACTGAGCACTTCCTCCTAAAAGCAAGACGATAACATACAATAAAAAGAAAATGACAAAACATCCCCGAACACTTTAAACACACTTAAGGTATCCCAAAACACTTTAAACACACTTAAGGTAGCTGCCTCCATAAGCATGAGTTTAAGCACTGTAGCATAGTTAGGGTTGTTGGACAAGGGCAAAATTATATCATTAGATTGGAAATAGAGAATAAAAAGTATTAGTTTAATTTAGGAAGTTATCCACGATCATGTGTGCATGGATATTTTTCAAAGTGCTAAATCACTGAAATTACAAGAACCATGTGTAAGAGATGCTAAAACAAGACTTGTTGCTTCTTAAATAGTGAGATGGGTACTCAAATCCATCATACCAGTCACCCACAACAATCACATTATCACCCATAACCATCACTTAGTTCACTCATAAGCATTTGCTTTCTTAACTATGCCGTCAGTGACGCCCATTGAGACAGTCACGCTGATGGGAGCGCCTACCTTACCAAATCACAAGAAAGCCAGGAAAGATCAACTCAAAGAAACAACCATACTAAAAACGCCATCAGCACAGCAAAACTGAACAACAAACCCAGAAAACAAAATCATCTGCAGCAAGCCTCAAAGATCACCACGCAGTCTCCGGCAAGAGCGAGGGGCCATCGACAGACGTGGAGGAGATTTCAGGAGAACGGCGGAGAGGTGGTGGAATGACAAGACAGGAGTGCGGGGAAGCGGGGGGGGGGGGGGGGGGGGGGGGGATGGGGAATAAATAAATTAAAAAATAAAGCCTTAGGCATGGCGGATAGGAATCCATTATTTGCTGTGGGAACTAGCCAGAGGTCTCTCGACGGTGAGGGAACGAGGCTGCTGCAATTGCTCCGAACAAATGTGGGACCCCGGCTGTGCTGCGCAAGGGGCCCTCGCTTACTTGCCTCTTGCGCACTCAGTGGTCGCGCACACACTCCTGAAATCCAAGGGCACGACAGTAGTCTTAGTCTCTTGCCTCGCTTTGCTTGCTTGCTTGCTTGGCTTGGCTTGCTCGCTCGCTCACGCTATGCTACTCTACGCCCGAGTACAGCCCCGTCGTGAGCCACCAGCGAGCAGCCACCCTCTCGCACGGGCCCGCCCCTGCGAACCGAGGCGCTGGCAAGGCAAGCTAGCACCTGTGCAGACAACGGCTCTGCCGCAGTAGAGCTCTGGAAAGCACATGAATAATCGTGTTGGCAGGGACTGGCCAAAGGGATGATGATGATGATGCTGCCGCTCGCGGTTCTACACGTGCGCGCACCGTCGCCCTCCAGCCATCTAAATGCTGGCTCCTGCCTCCAGCTCTCTTCCGGTTCGTCTACAGTCTCCCGATGCAGTAGTAGCCACAAACGCGTCATGAGCCGCCGCCGCCCCCCCACCCGCGTCCTCGGGTGGTCGCGAACGGCAGACTTTGAAACCCTGGTGCTCGCCAGGACGCACCACGACCACGGCGCCGTTAGTAGCCTCTTCTTCGTGCCTCCCGGGCTCGCCTTCAGTGCAGCGGTGGACGCGGCGACCGCGGCCTCACTGGCGTCTTCGACGGGCTCACTCTGCATGCACACCACCCCCACGCCAACAAATCAGCAAATTCTACCCCACTCCCAACTGCTTCCCCAAGAAACCCACCCTAGACCACATCCTCCAAACCGTGCCACTACACCAGGCAGCTGCAGTCACCTGATTGGGAGGGACCCCAAGATGGCGCCACTGCAATTCAACGCCGCCATCGCGCTCTCCGCCTGTCACATACCCACTCAGCCCGTTTCAGCGCAACCTTGCAAGCATCCGCCTCCGCCTCCGCCAACCCCCCTAGCAGGACTGCTTCTACCTCACAGCCCCTCCCAGCTCAGACCTTCCTCTCCTTCGCTCGACGCCTGCGTCCAAAACCACCCCCAACACTGCTCTCCGCGCAAACCACCCCCTCCCGTCCCACACCATATCGCGTCTCTCATCCCGACCACGCGAGTCCAAGGAGCCCACAACTCACCATCACGAACTCCACAAACGCTATGCGCGTCGAGTGATGGTAGTCTCCCAGCAATCTCAAACGTGCCACCTGCACGCATCCACCAGGTCATCTCATCGTCACACGGCGACCTACCGCAACCTCCACCGCCGTGGCCAAAGCAACAAAAACAGCACCCACTCTCAGCCATCGCGGCCTTACCTCTCCACACAATGACTCGAAGAAGAGCTTTACATCGGCCTGCGACACCTGCATCAAGTCACTGCCCGCTCAGAGCCCCCGCCGTACCACAACACGCTCACCACTCACCACTCAAAACACCGGGAAACCACCTACAACGACGCTCATCCTACTCAAGGCCACAACCCAACCCAAGCATTCACACCATCCAACCCCGGTTCCCTGCACCGGCCCCCACGGCCTGCCACCGTCACCCAACCCACAGGCTTGTTCCACTCCACTTCACCTTCTTGTCAATATTTGTACAGTAGATGGTGCGGGCACACATCTCGCGCTCGTCCTCGGACTGCACACCAAAATGCCCATCATATCAGACCCACGCACTGCACACTCCGCTCCCCCATGACAACCCCCCCTTCTTGCTCATCCCAAGTCCCAATGCAACCCCCGAACCTCCCCCCCAATCAGCGGCAGGCGCAACCCTCGCCAACGCCATCCTCCTTCAAACTCTCACAGCTCTCTACAACAGCGACATTCCCGCCCTCGCACACAATGAGAGAGAGCCTTACCCGAGGCAGAAAGGTCGGGTTCACGGGCACGATAGCCGTCTTCGACGGCAGCACCCGCACGGGGTAGTATCCCAGCATCGTCCCCGCCAGGCTCAGCGCCGCCCGCGCACCGTCTGTCCGCCACCACACCACACGAACTCAGTCAGCCATGCATGCGCGCCACCACAAACACCATTCCCAATCCACTGTTCCACCTACTCGCCACGAAACCAGACCAGAACGTTGCTGTTCTCGCGGACGGACATTGCCAACGTACCTTCGTCTGTGAACTCCACGAACGCGAATCGAAGCACCGAGTTCGGGTCCCCGCACACCCGGCAATCCACCACCTGACCATCGCCCCACGCCCACCCTCCCCGTTAGCAACGTGCATTGTCCTGCATTCCCTCTTTCGCACCGTCTACCGCTCCACTCCCCACAAACCACTCCTATCACGACCTAATTTGCGCAAGCTTCCGTTTTTCCACAACCCAAATGCCACCCCTCCGCATCCTCGGACTCCCACGGCTGGTGTGCGAAACATAAACCGACGCTCCCTCCCGCGCTACTCACCATCCCCGCTCCCCACCACAACGCCTCACCACATCACAGCCAGCGCAATTCACACACCCCTCTCCCCACAACTGCGCCTCTCAACAAGCGGGTCCGAAGCCCGGACCTGCTACCGACGGCGCCTGTGCCTTACCTGGCCACACGTGATGAACAGGGCCGCCAGCTGCTCCTCCGTCACCTACCACACCACACCACACCAACTCCACTTCCGTTATGCCGTCCATGTCCACAATGCAAAGAGAGCCACATGCCCCGGCCTCACGGCCACCTACCGATCACGCACTGCCCTCCGCCGAAACCGGCGAAGCTCGCGCCACCTCACGGACTCCGCTCAAAATTGACATCCGTCCCCCCCGCCACGGCTGGGCATCTACGCCACATGCCCTCCCTCTACAGTCTACACTCCCCTCCGTCTCGCCCAGCAAGCCCTCCCCTTGGGGGGACACCCCGGCCCCAATTCCAATTTCCACTGCAATCCTGGCGCCCTCTTCCAGCGATCCGCTGCCGGACGCGCCCGATCAACTCCAATTCCCCAGGTCTCGCGCCGCCCACCGTAGGGCCACCAAACCCTCACGGCATTGCGTCTTCTTGACCCCGCGCCCCAATTCCATTGGATCTACCAATTCCACTGCCGTGCCCGCCCTAGACCGCTACCACCCACCCCTCACGATCGGCCACGCAGCGAGCGAGCGAGCCACCCCACACCACAAGCCATGCGAGATCCGTACCTGCTGGTCGATGTCCGACACGTAAACGGTCCTGCGGATGCTGTCCTCGCGCTGCGCCCGGCTCGTGCGACTGCTCGCCCGCCGCTTGTTGCCCTGGCTGTAGCCATTCTTCTTCTATCACATGGCCACCCACACCGCGGATCAGCCACACCAACCAACCAACCAACCAACCCCCAACGCAGATCACCGCCCTCCCCGACTCCACTCCACTCACGCAATGCCAGCGGGGGCGTCCTAAGCACCACCCAGGCATTGCCCTCGTGCCCTGCGATCCCCTCCCTAATTGCACGCCCAATCCACGATCGCCCCTAGCTCCCGACCTACCTTGCGCTGCTGCCCCTTGGACGACGCCCCCGACGTCGTCGCAGCGGCGCCCGCGTCCGTCAGCGACGGCGGCACGAACTCCTTCGCCAGCGGATTCAGCTTCGTCAGCAGGTCCTCCAGCTCCCGCATGCTGTTGTTGCTGCCATTGCTCCGCAGGTCCTCCTCGTCGCCCGCGCTCTCGCCCTTGGCGTGCCCATTCGCGCCGTTCGCTGCTCGCGCGCCCTGCTGCACCCCCAACGACGACGACGACGACGCCGACGCCACCTGCACCTGCTGCTGCTGACTGTTGTAGGATTGGTGCTGCCGCTGCTGCTCGTACTGCTGCTCGTACTGCTGCAGACCCTGCCCCGGCTGCGGCTCCAGGTGGGGCGCGGCGTGGTGCGGATCGTAAAGCGGACCGGGGCCCCCGTTCTCCTTGGCATCCATGGCAATCAGGGGGAAGTTCCGGCCCAATGGCAGCTGCGCCATGCCCATGGCCAGCCCTACCCCGGCATTGTCCGTCACGGCCATTGCCACCCCTGGTTTTCTGCCGTTTTCGTCCCCCTTGTTGCTGCACGGCTCTGCTAGTTCTCTCTTTCTGTGCTCTCGCCGTCTCCAATTGTCGCCAACCCCGCCTTCCTCATATCTCTCCCTCTCGATCTGCCGCTAAGACGCCAGATCCGTCGAGCTTGTGCTCGGGAGCTTTGCAGCTGCGCCCCAAACTGCCAATTTTATTCCAACCCCAGGCCTGAGAACTCTCCAATAACGCACACAATCAAGTCAGAGGGAGGACCTTGGTCAGGGGCTCCACCAAAAGCACCTCGACGATGCCCCGCAACGATGACGACGTCGACGTCGACGACAACGACGATGAAAGGGGAGCGATGCATGGGCCCTCTTTCACTCACGATGCCAGGGAGAGCCTCTGCTGTTCGCTAGGCTTCATCATTTGCAGAGCCTCACTTCGTGACTGGCTCCGCGTCCTCGCTTTCACTAACTTATACTTAGTAGTGAGTGGGTTTCGTCAGGCTCGTCTCGCCCTACGCGGTTATCGCTTTCCCACTATTTCATCCCTCCCGGCTCTCCTGCTTCCGTACCAACTGATGCCAGCCAATCCGGTCTCCACCTCATGTAACGGATTCCATCCAGACCTCGAATGGCCACTGCACGCCACCAACAAACTTCATCCAAAGTTTATTCAGTACACTAATAATGGTATTTAGTGTTGGCAACACTAATTACAAATCCCAACACTAAATGTCAACAATTCCCTTAATGTTACTAACACTAAATGTCAATCTATACACTATTTGTCAACTATTGTAATTTTTGGGAGTAATATTTTTTTACAGGTTTACATTTAGTGTTAGAAATTGGTTCATTTTTAATTCAAAAAAATTCAAAAAAATTCAAAAAAATCCCAAAAAATACCAAAATTTGAAATAATAATAGAAAATGTTATAATTTCTGAAAAAATATCATAACTTTTTAGTTAAATTTTTTATTTAATGTTATAATCTAATGTTCCCAAAGTCCCCAATGAAGTTTCCAAAGTTCCCACATGACATTCACAAAGTTCCCAATGATGTGCCCAAAGCTCCCAATGGAGTTCCAAAAGTTCCCATATGACATTCCCAAAGGTCCCACCTGACGTGACGTTCCCAACGTTCCCATAGTTTGGAGGAGGTAACAAAGAGTGGTGTGCACAAAAAGAAGGCAACTCTAGATGCAAACTAATTGAGATTTAGAGTGAGTGAAGTAAAAGTGCAGGTAACATTATTGGTACCATAACACTAAATACCATTATCAGTGTAGTGGTAGGAGCAGTTTGTGTTTATGTCTTCTTCTCAACGCCCATTCTTTGCTACTTGAAGAATTTTGAGTAAGGCAAGAAACTTGTGAATGGATGAATGGACCATCTAAGGGAAAGTGCGCTTCTATGAAAAAATCAAGGCAACTTGGTAAAATGGGAATATTTTTGGTAGAAAGCTAAAGAAGAGACAATTCTATGGACGTTTACATTGATTTTTTTTGAGTTAGTATGAATTAACTACAACTTATCAAAGCAAAAGGTGCATATGTAGCTATTTTTGATTGTAGGTGGTAGCATTCATGTTGCAAAAGCTACTTGTAAATGGAGCACATGAGTTCAAAAAGCAACCACTGTGAAGTTGAGAATGTTCCAATAAGACCCTTAAAGCGTGCAAGCACCCATTCCATATTCTAATAGAGATGGGGACACAAAGATCCACTCCTCACTCAAACCCTTCCCATGTAATCAATTCTTCACCAAATCTAAAACCAATTACATATTTTAAAAGCTTATAAAGGGGGAAAATAAGTATTAAAATTTGAAAAATAAACTATTCTAGCTCCATGCCTTTAACCCATGCCAAGTGTAATTTTGCACTATCAAATATGCCATGTTCATCAACTTTTAGTCTTCCACCAACAATTTTTTAATCTTTTAACCACCTTTTAGAGCTTGAAATTGCCTCAACTCAAGCGAGCCTCTTGTAGATGGAAAGAGGGACACAATGGACTAAAATTTGACATGAATCAAATTAGGAGAAGAGTTAATTTAAAATTATTTAGAAAAAGCATCAAATTATGCTTAAAACGCTTTTAAAATCACTACAAGTCCACCATCAGTCTAAAACCAATACATTCTCACCCCCTCATAAGAGCTTTCAACATATGTAATTTTAAATTTTAGATTTAGTGAAGTGATGATTGCGTGGGAGGGGTGTGATTGAGGAGTGGATCTTTGTGTCCCCATTTCTACTCAAAATATGATTGAAAACACGTTTTCATTTATTTTAGTATAACATGTATCTATATTTGAGTAAAAGACAAATCTAAACACAATTATGACTAGTAAGCACGTTGAGTAGTAGCTCATGTCACTCTCTTAAGTTTCCAAAACCGCGCATGCACAAGTACAATTTTTGAACATAGAAAATGTGACCCATTTGAGAATCTTTGTACATTATTTTTGGAGACTTTACATGGTCAATTCAAAATGCCGGCTCTAAACTTGTGTCTCCTACCTTAGGCTTCTTATTTGACAACCAATCTAATACTACACTTAGAATGTCTTTTGTAGCATAATTGCTTGTTTTTATTTCAGAGACAATGGTTCAGTCAGCAAAATATTCATGAATGTTTTTTTTTTTGTGAATTTATTGTAAATGTTTTCATTGAATTTCAAAGAATTGTTAATTCCTAGACGGTTAGGGTTAAACTACTTTGTGTTAAGTGAATTTTTTTTTGTGTCTTGTTTTAACATGCCCTTGTGTATAATGAATCAAAATTAAACATTAAACCCTTGGCTCAACATGGTACAAACATAACTTAGGGGCTGTATTGTACTGAAGGTGAAAGCCAATTTGGAGCTCAAGATGTTTCTAGCAATTTTTGCCTTGAACTTTTAGAATCTCTTATAAGGTCTCTTTGGCTATGAGTGACCGCTGGTATATACTACAAAAACAACTATCTTTACTGACATGTCCAAATTGCCTAAATGTGTCCGGATTGATTAAATGTGTCTGAATTTGACAAAAAAATGTCCAAATTAACATGTCCAAATTGACATTGTTCCCTTACAGTGATATTTTGATAATCGTTCTATAGCTCTAACTATTTAATTTGGCCTCCCCTGCCAAAACTTGTGAATGAATTTTCAATTTGTTACTTTGAGGTTGTTATCAAATTTCCTTAGATATGCTTAATTTATCAAAAATGAGGGTTTTACAAATGATTAAGATGAATTGGATAGGATTGTTCTTACAATGGCTCTAATTGGTCTTTTGCTTCATTTGTAGCTTTCGAAAAATTCGTGTAAAATAATAGCTTTAATTTTGTGATTTGAAAAGTCTCTCAGTATGAGATGAAATCCCCCCTTACACTCTTATTTTTAAAGAGTGCTTGAAGCTAGTCTTAAGACCATATATATTGAAACTTTGGTTCAAATGGCTTCAAGTTATGATGGCTTCGAGTTTTCAAATAATCCACTCTAAAATATAAGGGCTAATTTAATCTGGCAACCCACTTGACTCCTTGTATAAATTAGCCCTTATATATTAGAGTGAATTCACTTGAAGCAAAGTTCCAATTTGTACAAACTTAACCCCTTAAAGTCACGAACGCCCTCTGTGGCCGTATGCGTTGAGTACGTATTCCGCAGAGCAAATGTGAGGTACAAGAGAAAAAGAGAGATGCGAGAGGGAGGGAACGTGAGCCGCAATGAGCGTGAGCCAAGAGGGAACAGGCACAGAGGGTATATACAATCTCGTAGAGCCAACCCCAAGGGCCGTTCAAGGGTTAAGAGCAACGTCAACTGCTCATGAACCCCTAAAGGACCATGGCCATTATTTTGTCAAATGACACTCAAAACTGCCACTTCTATGGTAAAGAGTAAAAAAGTTTGAAGATTGATCTTTTTGCATATCTAATTGTAGGATCTTGTACTAGACTTGTATAAGAATGTGCTATTCAAAACTTAAAAACTTTGACGTAACAGATTGCAAGATATTTGCGTTTAAAGTGTAAAAAACAAGCTTTTTGCACCTTGCACGATTAGATTATTTGACTTTGAACTTTTTTAACTTAAAATTTTTGCACCACGGATTTTTGAGGTTTCTTTTTTTATGGTGGGGAATTGAGTTGAGAATCTTTGAAAAAAAAACCAAAACAAAAAATACTTTATTTTCATTCTTCAAAAAAACATTAAATAGAAGAAGGTTTGAGATTGAACAAAATCTTCCATTGTTAATAATCTTGCAATGGAATTGAATCACAATAATCCCAATGGTGAGATTGTTCTAGCATCTTCACCCTTTCCGATAGTTTTTTTTGCAAAAATGTTAAATTTGCATTCAAAAATGAAGTTTATAAGTTATTTTTTCAGAGTGAAACCACACCTGCCCGCAAACTAAAGCCTCTCATAACTTTCATCTCATCTATCAAAATTGAATGATTCAAAGCTCCCCACGTTTATATAAGTCTAAAGAACTTATTTCAGATTTTTATTTGAAAAAAATGAAGTTTTTAAAAGTTTTTGGCTGCCCCTCAAACAGCTTTTTTCAAAAAAAACATGTATAACTTCTTCAATAATTGTCGGAATGAAAAAAAAATTACATTCCCACATAGATGTTTAAATTCCTCACCTTCCATAAAAGTTTTAGAAAATCACGCAAAGTAGTTTAACCATAGGTACATGCCCAAAATCCCATTTATCCTCCGAAGGAACAATGGTCCTTTAGGGACAATGATCCTTTAGGGGTTAAAATAGCAATACAATAGGAATCGTCATCTTTTATGTAAAGGCCTTTTGAGACCACAAATTAAGCTGAGGTCATAATTATGAGCCTTGGAAATTGCAAGTAAAAAAGAACAACACAGAAGACTAAGTAGAACATTCAGAATTTTAAATCTATCCCATAATAATAGTCATGCTACGATGCATAGTCTTTTTTGGTGAGAATAATTGTATTTCAACTAAATATGCCAACAATCTCAAAGCATCAAGCTACGTTTGGGGAACCCAATTTCTTGAGATTAAGTTGTGTCACATCTTCTCCTTTTGAGTATGAAAATATTTTTCAGCATTTCTGTCTTTAACTCTTCAAGTAAAGACCTTGGGATACACATCAAAACTGCAACCAGTGAATAAGGATGGGGACGTTCTTAACCTCCAAAATGACCTTGACTCCCTAACCCTTAAGGCATGATTCTGTTTTTATTTAATTTTTGTTTGTTGGCAGAGCAACACGCACTCAATAGTGCAGGCAAGTAAGGAAAAAATGGAAATAATTAAATAGAATCACCAATATTGTGTGCACTTTCTTGCATAAAGTCTACTAGCAACTTTCATCCAAATTTTGACAAACTTGGTATTTTTTTGGAGAGATATTTGACAATTTCATCCATATTTCACATATTTCACACAATTGTTTAGTGATATGATAACTAGTGTCAAATTTAGGTAAGATTTAGGAAAAAAATTGTCGCGTAAAAGAACCATGTTTGAAGAACCCTTGTGATGGACTCTTATGATGTAAAAGCATTCGCACTCTTGCACGCAATCCTTGATGCGCCAAGTGTTTCTATCTGTTTTTGGAGATCCCTCAAAATTCTTGTCCTCCACCCTTGCTCTGCAAGTGTGTTCCGCAAATAGTCATTTGGCACCACAAATAGTTATTTGATCAACAATCAAGTGGAGAAGAAAATAGAGCTCACTAAACTTAGAATGAATAGTGATTTCAAGGGCCATTGTTTGACATACTCAAGTTGAGTGTCAAGAGAAAATCTTGAGGAACCTTGAGCATTTATCATCCAAGTATTACATGCAAAGAGCCCTAAACGTGTGTGGGTGCGGATGCTCTAAGAGATCTACAAAGCAGACAATAGGAACCAGTCTAGTTCCATATTAGCACCATGTGTGGAAGATCCGTGCGAAAAGGTATATGAATGTATGGGGAAGGGGCCACAATTGAAATGGCTGGTGACAATAGAGAACGCATTGAATGAGGCCTCAAGAAATGCCGGAACGTCATTTAATGGAAAGCCGAAAAAGGTGGGCATTTTGTGTGTAGAACCCTGCAACTCATGTGCTTCATTCAAAGGACGACTCCTGCTAACTTATTACAATTGACAATCTAAACCCCATGATTTCCATATTCTGCTGCTACTGATAACTAACTAACTACTTGGTACTCTGCGTTGGTTGTACTGCCCCATCAGTAAGTTACTACCTTGTGCATGATTGCTTCACTTCTCATTTCTCAAGATTCATGACACTCAAGGCAAAATTTAACCCCTTGTGAAGAATTTTCCAAGATTCGGTACGCTCAAGGCAAAACTTTAACACATTTGAAGACTTTGCCTAGACTCAAAGGCAAAATTTATTACCACATTCGAAGTTTTCTTCAAGATTCAAAATATATAAGGCAAAATTTAACCCATAGAGGCCCAAGCCCTTTTTTTTGTGTGAAAGTCACTGAAAACTGCCACTTTTGGGGGAGTGAGTAGAAAAGTAGGAAAATAAGTTTTTTTTGGAAGTCCAACCATAACAGCTTACCCTAAACTATGGGAGGTATTATGGGAAAAAAATCAACTCATTCCAAATGTAGATGACTGAGATATTGACATCTGAAGTGGAAAAAAAAGTTTTTTTTGTGCTGCCCAAAATTTTTAGAAGTCTTGACCTCTCCTATATCAAAAAAATTTCTCTATGCAAAGTTGAGGTTTATTTTTTCCATGTAGAAGGCCAAGTTAGGTAAGTGTGGGAGAATTTTCAAATGAATTGGGGTTGTAAATCATACTTTGTAAATTCTTGCAATGCCATACGGCCATGAAATTTGCATATACACTAGGCAAAATTGGAGGATTTATGTAAATTTCAAAAATCTAAATTACTCAAATCCAAATGGTGAAAATCAAGGAGTCTCGATCTACTACAACCTAGAAAAAAGGGTCTAAAAACAAAAACACAAAGAGCTCAAAAAAGTAAAGCACCAGATTTTACAAGGTGCAAAAGGAATGGAGGTTTGAGAGTCCCATATCTACCCCAAACTAAAAATTCTCATAACTTTCATCTCATCAATCAAATTTGAATGATTCAAAGCTTCCCATGTATATGAAAATCCAAAGAACCAATTTCAAATTTTCATTTAAAAAAAATCAATTTAAAAAAAAGCTTTTTGGGCCCGAGTTGCTCTCTCTCCCCTAATTTCCAAATATTCATGCATAATTTCTTCAATAAATGTCGGAATGAAGAAAAATTTAGATTAGATCCCTGCGTAGGTCTTGGAATTCACCACCTTCAATAAAAGTTTCAAAAAATCTCACAAAGTAGTTTAGCTATAGGTACATGCCCAAAATCCATTGGTCTCTCGAGGGGATAGTTGGGCCTTTAGGGGTTAACATATTTGAAGATTTTAGAGTTTGTGCTTTTTCCAAGACTAGCTTATTGCAAGGCCACTCAATAATATTTTGTTTTTACAGTTTTTCTTTGCTTGATGTTGTTGGTCTTGGTATAGAGCTTGGATCTTTTGAAAAGCCTTTTGGAACCTTCACAGAGTATGACTTTTGAAGATATGACTAGTTAGTGTTTATTTACCTCTCTTCTATCATGTTGCCTTCTAGTTGATTTGACTAGATGGTTGTAGTTACCTCCCATTTTAAGATACTTTGTAGTGGTGTCTTGTGGAGAAAGGATGTGTGCCTTGCCGTAGCGTGTTGTGTGCTCTTATATTAGGGTGCTTTGCAGTAAAGGGACAAAACTTGTAGGTAGGTAGATTTGTGGTTTATTCTTCTCTCTACATCAATATTTTCATGAGAACCTTTTTAAATCTCAAGTTGTCATGTTATCCTTCTAGCTTGGATACTCTAAAATGCTTTTGAAGTATTCATAAATATCGTTTTGGAAGAGACTATATCATTTTTTTATTCATTTTGTGTATCATCCATATTATCTTTCTTGGTTTTGATGCAATGGTCATTACTCCTACTTTAGATATTTTGTAGTAAGGGATGTTTTTTTATGAAAGGACACACGCTTTGTGTGGCACATTATGTATGTTATTGTACATTTTTGTGTGTGGTATAGAGTCAAGGATTTATGATGCTAAGAGTCAAACTTCCAAATCAAAAAAATGATGAAAAAAAATGCAAAGGCAATGCAGAAGGAAATTTGTTTTTGGGTTCACGATGTTTGAATTTAGAGGTGTAGAACATATAAGAAAATGGCTATTTGGAGTCCAAAGGACAAAATTGCAAAAAAAATGTTATTGATGAAACTAGGTTAGGTAAGTAATTGTCTTCCATTGACCATTTCTATGGTAACACTTTCTTGTACATAGTTCTTCTACAAAAGAGTTCACGCCTTCTTTTCATCTCATTGGAGTATTTCTCTTCTCTTCCTTTGGTTTGATAATGGTGTATAAAACTCTCTTATACTTTGTGTTTGTATGAAAAAATGTGTATTTGCTTCAACAAATATTGTCTAAAAGTTACAATTCTATTCAATTATATAAATTTGTATTAAAGTCCAAAAACATAAATACCATTGGCAAAATAGATGAAACCCCTAAAATCTTCAAATAGAGGTTCAAAGGTAACAACATGAATATGGAACATGTCAAACAACTTACTCTACAAATATTGGGCATTTATTTTAAAGCAAACTTTGAAATGTTTTAACAACCTTACACACTTAGATGTATTTTGTGTATTATATATATAGATAGATACATATAAATATAAAGTTACCGTACATTTGTTTTGGCATTGTTTAGAATGGACTCTTGAGCCTAATCAACTTCAAAACTTCAAAAGACTAATTTTTGTTTCAATACGTTAATAATAATAATATACAAATATAAATATAAAAGACAGGATTAAAGCTTTTGGAGGGGAAAAGGATTATGCTTTAAAGAAGTGTTACTTTTTCTAATGATTTCAACTACTTCTTGAAAATAAAAATTATTGGGAATAGAGAACTCAACAAAGTTACAAAAAGATGTAAAATCAAAGTATGTAAGAAGAAAGAAGTAATCTTACTCCAAGTAAGTTTCTAGCTTTATACCAAGGAGAGAGGATACAAATAAAATGTTCTCCTCCACTATTGGTTGATGAGATTCTCTAACTAAAATAAATTCTAGTGAATTCTAATAAACTATAGTGGAGAGTGTATTAATATAACACTTATCTTAACAAAAATTAAAGTAAACCAAACTTCATCTTTAAAAAAACAATAATATATATTTGAGTATCTAAATTTTGATTTTTGAAATTAGCAAGTTAGCTAGTTTGTAAAACTTTATGATTTGGATTTTAATATGTAAGTAGTCTATTTTGAGTTGAAAATGTGTTTTAAACACATTGAGGATGTTAGTTTTGCCAAAAAAGACAACATCTTTTGCGTTGTAAAGCCAATCAATTCTAAAAGCAAGTTGTAATCCAAGGCCAGCTTTACACTACAAGTCAGGGCCATTGTCTAGAGTCCAACACACAAGATTTTGGAATCTGATTGGTTCATACTTAGAAAATGGCCTCAAGGCCTTTACACTAGGAGTCAAGGCCCATTTTTCAGAATATATTTTAATATTTAAAAGATAAGATTTGACACGGCCCCAACTCCAAAAATTGGATCTCCTAAAAACGTGAAGCCAATTCTTGGCCTTAGGAGAGTTGTTAGATTTTATTAAAATATGATTTTTTAATAAAAATCATTCTTTTGAGGTATTCAACACCGTAGGATGGAGTAAAAATATCAATGGTTTTCCTTAGTTTCCTATTTTTGTCTCTTTTCTCCTGAAATTTTCAAAATTTACTCTAGTGGCCTCAATTTTTTGGCCTCAAAGCCTTTACACACAAGAGAGTTGGCCCCACTATATTCATATTATAATGAGCACTTGGGACCAGCCTTAGGGCCATTTGGGCTGAAGTTTGGGCCAAAACGGCCCCAAATCGACTCCTAGTCTAAAGCTATCTTTAGAGTCAATGCAGATCCTTGATTAAAGCTGGAGTTGATTATTTTTGCCAAAAAGACAACATCTTTTGTGTTGTAAAGGTAACCAATTCTAAAATTGAGTTGAAATCTTAGAATCAATGTGGATCCTTGATTAAGATAGAAATTAGGAGTTTGGTGAGTGGAGATGTGGTCACCACCCTTGAACCTTGGCACCCAAGTATAAAAAAACATGGATAGCTACTTTCTTTCTCTTTCTCTTCTCACTTGTATGGCAAAGATATGCTCAAAACTTTCTTGAATGAAATCACTTCCATTTTTGTAATAGCTTATTCCTTTTTATGTTTGCTTGATTTTTATTTGTTTGTTATTTTTAGATTTTTTTGAGTTTTTGTTATGCTAATTACTTTCAATGACACTGAGCACATTGGATTCCAAATTTGAAGGAGTTTTTAGTGAAGTTTCAAGAGGAAATTTATTTATTATAAAAGTAGTATTGAAGCACCAACTTTAAAAATTCACATTTTTGGGATCTTTGATTCAATATTGGTGCAAACTTTCATGGTAGATGTGTGTTGAGATTTAATTTTTGGAAAAATTAAAATTATGATGTCGAGGTGTTGATGAGTATTTAATCAAATTTTGAGTGCATAGAAGACCTTAGCTCCATTTATGCAAAAAACATTCTCAAAAATTATTTCTTATTGTTTGTGTAAAAGCTCATAATACGACTTACATGTGTAAAAGCATTTTCATGTCTATTTTTTCGGAGAGTTTATTTTAATGTTTTAGGTTTTTTTATATATCTTAACAAGGTTATACGCAAAGCAAAGTCGTTTGTTTATGCCATTTGAATCAGTTGATTTTGGAAATTTGTAGTTAAAACATCTTAGTCTTGGTTTATCCTTGGGGAGATCACTAGTACATGTATGTTATAGAAATTGTGTGAGTTAAAAAAAAGGTCCATTAATTCAACAAAGATTTTTTTAATAAAATGTAGAGTTATTATAAGGTTCATGAAATATTATATGTTTTAGTATATGTAAGTTAGGGTATGTAAAAATATTAGGTAGTAGGAATTTTTATTAATAAATTGACCTTGACAAATAGGGGTTATTAAACTTTATAGTATTGCTTGTTGCTTTCCATGTTGAATTGTTTCAAACACATGCATTAGAATTGAAAAATATTTAAAAATTGTTAATAAAATTACTACTTGGACAATGGCTGTTTAATTCACATGCCTTTTATTGGTTTCACAACATATACCATATGCATATACAACTCTGTATATGTAATTAGTATACAAGCACACGATTTGCTCAAGTTGGACATCTCTAGTTAATGCAACATTTATCTTCACAAAAAACTAATACCCAATTCAATTGGTCTAGACTTATCTTGATGAAATCTACAAAAAATTCATCTCACAATTGGTCTAGAATCTAATTCTCATGGTATACTATCATTTTGGTGAGACCAAAAATGTCAATTGCTTTCATCACAATGTTACTTTTTAATTCTTTGCTATAGGGTGTCTGGCATTTTATTGATTTTCTAGCACATGGTTGAAGGGTGTTTGGTATTTATAGGGGAAATTACAAATAGGGGCATGAAAACTTAAAATATTACAAGCAAGGGCGCAGTTTCAAAATAATTACAAATAGGGGCACAATTTTTTTTTAAATGTAATATTTTGTAATTTTTTTTGTTTGGACATTGGTTGATTTAGTCACATCACATTAAATGCTAGCTAAATTCCCAAAAAACTTCAAGAACTCTCCAAATCAAGCCTAAATAAAGAAATTTTAGTGTAGAGGATGGCAATTTTTGGAGATTTTTAGGATTTTTGGAGGTTAGCTAACATTTAGTGTGATGTGTCTAAATCAACCAACGTCCAAACCAAAAAAAATACAAAAAATTACACTTTTTTTTGAAATTGTGCCCCTATTTGTAATTTCCCCTATTTTATATTTGGGGCATGGCTTATAGGTTTCAACTTCCACCAAATATGTTAGCACATTTTGGAAAAGGACATGGTTGAAGAGCACTTGGTGTTCTATATCTTGCACGTCTTTTGTTGCTTCAGTTTACAACAAAGAGTTCTAGAAGGTTCTAGAAAAGGGCAAACAAAGTGAAATCTTCCCACTTAGTAGTATAGATAGATAGAAAAAATATTTTTTTTTGAAGAATAACAAGAATAGGATAAAATTGGACAAATGAAATTTATACATAAAATAGCCCCATTAAAAAATCAAATGAATAAACTTAGGGTGATTGCAAGAAACACTAGTGCTATTTGATGTCCCCTTCATCTCTTGCGGGTGCTTTTTGGCTTGTAACTTTTGCTCAACAAGTTCTTTTGAGCTGAAATTTCAGAGGCACATAAATGTCATAGTTATTGACCATCTCTTATTTTTGCAATTCTTTTAAATTATTTTACTATTTTTAAATAGCCCCCAAATATGTGTCTACCTTGGCCATTTTGGGGGTTTTTAGTACTATTTTGGGTCCAAGAAAGCAAATCTCATGCCACAAATCAAGGTAGTTGTTCATCATAGAGCATTACATGGATATATAGAAGGATTTTAGGAAATTGTGAATTCTCTACCTTCCACATGCTCTCAAAGTGGGCATCCTTTGGTCAAGCATTGGAGAAAGAGAACAAACTTTCTCAAAAAAGGTTCAAGTGTCTCAAATAGAGCAAAAATGGCTTGCGTTTATTTTAATTTTTTGAACTTTTTTACTATTTTCTAAAAAGAAAAAAAGAAATTGTTTTTTTATTGACAATTTCTGTCCCTCTATTTTTGTGCATAACTTTTAGAATAAAAATTTTCTAGGTCTGAATTTTCACAAGTGTGCTATTTTAAATACTTTACAAATTTTCCATATTTTATTTTATTGAAAAAAAATTATTTCAAAAGCTCATAGTACTCCCTAGTACTGCTTGTACTATGGCTTTTTGCAACAAAACTGGCTGATCTTTTTTGCAACTACCCCTTACAAAAAATCATAGGATTTTGGAAATATTTCTCGTGTAGCTTTTTATATAAAAACATGGTTTTCTTAAATATCATATTTTAAATAAATAGGCTTACACCAAATATCCTCTTCACTTAGGTGTATACTATAAAATTGCAAGGAGTGATCTCCCTGAGAGTTTATCACAAAAAAATGAAAATAAAAATCTTCATCATACATAAACTTCGGAAAACAAAATTGAGGGCACTGAAACATTACAGTGCTTTTTCACAGACTTTTAAATTGGCAAAGATGTATCGTTTTCAAATTAGTCTAATGAAGATTAGCTTTATTCTTTGATAATGATCTCTCCACTTTTAAATAATTCTAAGTAATTGTTTCAAGTTGAATGTGTTTGAAGTTCCACCCTTGGATGTGCCGCTTGTGTTTTCAAACAACCACAATAAACATGTGATGCTGCAAAATATTGTTTTCACAAATACAATGGAAAAGCAAATGTTGTAGGGTTATTGTTTCTTTTTATTTTTATTTTGTGTATTTTGTAATTTTTTGTTTGAGGGATAATTTATTTTAAAATCTTGTTATAAAATTTGTGTACATTTTTGTTTTGAAGAATCTATTTTCTTTTTTGTATTAAAAATATTCATTATGCTCTTGATTTGGAAATTGTAAATAAAAATAAACAATGTTGAATTGCAATTCAAAAATCATAGTGTACAACTGGCATGCAAGTGAATAAAACTATATCAAATTTAAGTGTTTAAGTGCTACAACTATATTGCAATTGTATTGCAATTTATTGGTGAGCTAATTGCAACTGATTAGCAACTCTGTTGCAATTGTATTGTAACCTATGTGCAACTACATTAAAACTTGATTATAACCGTATGTTGTAATGTAGTTACAATGAAGTTGCAATTGCAATTTTTGTTGTTTTATTGTCTGAAAATTGATTTCAAAATGGTTTTGCAACAATAAATATATTGTATGACATAAAAGTGGTAGAAGTTACTAAGTACGTTGTAAGTTGTGCATGTAGATTTTCAAAATGTGAAAGTTGTACGTAAAAGTGATATCACGCAATGATACTTAGTTTTGTAATAATGTAATTATGTATATAGAGAACAACTATTATCAAACAATTAAGAACAACTAGAGAGTAACTAATAAAATGTGTAGTTTAAAAAATCTTTCATGAAATTAACCTACATAATTGAGACATAATTACATACTAATTACATTACAATTCCATTTGCAACATTATATGATACACAATAACTCAAAATTTTGACATAGTAAACATATGTATATTAATCTATACTAGTAATGGTCTGAAAAAGATGGGCACAACAAATGAAAACAAATCATTTAACACTAGAAGAAAATGCTAGTAAATCTGACTAACAGCAAACGACTTACTTTCCTAAATGAATGCACAGCGACAACAAAACAGCTCTAATGGCTAAAGTTGTAGTAGTTGTAGTGCAATTGTTTATTTGATTTGAGGGATGAGGTCTGTTGTGTACATTTTGGGATGAACGATTTTGGAACAATTTTGGGATCATGATTAGATGAAATCTCTACTACCATCAAAGCAATCTGATATCTTTGACTTTGAGTTGTATGTGAGTCGTATGAAACATCAACTCCTTCTTAACTATTAGAATATTATTGTAGAATGACTATAAAACAACTCTTGATAGAATTAAATTAAATAATTGAAAACTTTGTATTTAGGCTATTTGTGTTGCAGCCCCCAATAGCATTCTTATTTTGGTTGGAAAGTGTATACATTAATGAGTGGTTTTCTAGTTGTTCTACAGTCATTGATTAGTGCTGGAATGCTACATTTGATTTTTTCAAATTAGGGACTATACTGATGCGGTTGTACTATAGATGTAATGCGTTTCTTTTTCTCAATTGAACTATTTTGCTACTTGTGATACATTTTTGAGGTTTTCATCTTCAAATTCGGTCATGAAAATAATTAGGTAATTGTCACTGCTAAACTACTACTTGATTGTAAATTGACTTGATACCAACTGCACAACAACTACAAGACTAAACACCGACTTTACATTGACTAAACAACAACTACAAGACTATACATCGAAGTCATACTAAACGACTACAAATTGACTCAGTTACTCCTGCAGTTGTTATGTACTTGTTGTGTAGTTGTTCTAATCTAGTTGTTTATTGCTTATTCTTCTTCTACACCCCTTCTCTTTAGCTATTTAAAATGTCTCAACTAGCTCATCTCATCAATGTTAGCAATGAGTGCATTACATAGAGTGTCAATAACCAAATGTTTACTAATACCTTGCACATGCTAACAAGTCCTCTTTAGTGGACAATTCAATAGCACCTACTAGAGAAGGTTTACAAAACAAAAAAAATCATGCTCTTCCTACTCCAATTCCAACCAACTATTTAGAAGGGGTATTTTGGTTAGCTCACTAAACCATAAGTTTTGGGGTTAGTCGTATTTTAGATTTACATGAGTTGTAATGAGACCGTTAAAATATTCTTTGAGCATGTGCTAGTTGTATCTTAGTTGTATTTTAGTCATAAATTAAATTACTAATAATAATATTATTATCATTATTAACAACAAATAAAAAACTATAACTAAAGCTCTTTGAAAGTTTAAAAACTTATGATTCTTAATAAATAATTACAAATTCCTAACTTAGATTATTTAAAAAAAATAGAAGACATAAATTAAAAAAAACATGATTTATTTATTTAAAAAAACATAATTTATTTATTAAAAAAACATGATTTATTTATTAAAAAAAAATTTAACACATTCAAATATTAGAAGTTAGAATTTTCAAATTCACAAAAAAATTTGTTTCTAATGCTTTGCAATTTGGATTTTAACATGCAAATAGTCCATTTGAGGTAAATATGTGTTTTAAATACATTGTTGATGTTAAATTTGCCAAAAAACATATACATATTTAAGTTTTAATATCAATCAGTCATAAAATCGAGTTGTGGTTTTAGAGTCAATTTGGACCTTTCATTGAGATTAGGGTTGGTAATTTGTAGGGTGAAGATGGAACTGCCGCCTTTGAGTTTAGGGTTTAGTTCCACAAACTGCCTCCATGCTCTTTTGAGGGTTTGTTGACTATGTGCACTTATCAAGGTTTGTTGGCTCTATGCGTTCTTTTCAGGTTTGCTTACTTTGCAATCTTCTGTCGTTTGCTTGCTCCGCGATCTTCTTAGATTTGCTTGCTCCACGCTTTTCTCAAGTTTGCTAGCTTTGTACTTTTCTCAACTTGCAGCGCACACTTTATCAAAGTTTGTTGGCTTTGTGCATTTCTATAGGTTTGTTGGCTTTGTGCATTTCTATAGGTTTGTTGGCTTTGTGCTCTTCGCATGTTTGCTTGTTCTGTGCACTTGTCAGGGCTTTTTGACTCTGTGCGCTACCACATTGTAATTAATTTTGAGGTTTTGCTTTCATTGTCTATATGGGATTGCAAGTTTGTGCAATTAATGTTGAGTGGGTACAGAAAGCAATGCGTTATAGTTTGTGATTGCTAAATAAGTAGTGAATGCATTATGAGATTTTGAAAGTCAAGTCCATGCTCCATGACCAATATATATTTTACAAGGAGTTTGCAATTGATTGAACAACTACTACAAGTTGACTAGACTGTGACTGCATGGCGGTTGCACCTTGGTTGCATTATGACCAAATTGCAATTGTATTATGACTGTGATGGGTCTTCATAGTGATTGCAGAACGACTTAATTGTGACTTTAGAGTGACCTCAATCTGATTGTGTAGTTAGGTTATGTTGTGACCATGTAATGTTTAAATGGGGTTTGCATTTGTGACTGGTGCGTGACTACAATTTGTATGTTTGGTTTGTGACTATATTCTACAAGAATAGTTACTACATTGTGAAGCCTAAACCTATGACTGTATGTCTACTATGCCTTGACTGAGTGATCACTCAAATACAAATCTACTATGTCTCACTGATCAGTTTGTTATTACTAATAATGACTCATTAGCTACTAAACTACAACTCTAGAGTCACTTACTTGACTACTGCGCTACAACTTTGTGGTGACTAGAAACCAACTATTTCATTACCTTCATGCCACTTGGATCAAACTCAACCAAGACTAATAGCCCACAAGGTTACCACTATAAACCAATTCAACCGCAACTAAGCTACAAGTATATGATAATCCATACAACTCTACCATGACTCAGTGACAACTAAGTAACGACTCTATCATGACTCATAGACAACTAAATGACAACAGTCATATGACTTTATGACCACCAAGTTCTATTACTACATGACTCAATAGCTACTGGATTGCAACTCTGTTATAACTAATTGGCCACTAGTCTAGGAGTGTACTACGACTCATTAGCAACCTTATTACGACCCGATGGTCAATCTAGTTGCAACTGCATAACAACTCTCTTGCAACTCAATTATGTGGCAAGTAAGTTGTTTTACAGTAAGTAATTTCAAATCCCAACTGGAAACAACTATAATGCAACTATGGATCTACACAGTCATTACTGGAAAGTAAACCCTTACTCTTTATACACAACATTAAATCAACTAGGCTGGAACTAAATTGCAACTCTCATGTGCACATGCAATGTCTAGATCCATGTGTATTTTAAATCACAACAATTCTGCTCTTAGCAAATAGACATACAACACCTGGTACAAGAAACCTTTCACCATGAGTCGTAAATGAGTTGTAACCCTACTTGTACACAGTTGTGTTGGAGTTGAGAGAGTATTCTTTTGGATGGGCACATAGAGGAGAATGGGGCAATTTTGATGGCTGACACCCAACTGACACTGGTGAAGAACTTTTGTGGCAGAAGTGTCAGAAGGATGAGAAACACTTCTAAATTGTTGTGTCCTAAACAACATGTTTTGCATGACTGGGAGCCGATTAGGAGTGGTGTAGTTGTAATACAGTAATTTGTGACCCAAACAACTTCGAAATGAGTTGTTTCCAGAGTCAAATTTTTCTTATTTTCTTCTAGTGTAATAAAGTGAACCCACATGCAATTGCATATTAATTAGGAGAATATGACATGTTTGGATAAATGGATTTTTATTGTGCCATGTAGGATGAAAATGGGCAATACAAGCCTTGCCATAAAAACATTTATTCAACAAATTGGACACGTAAATATATCTAGTTAGCCCTCACATGGATGAAATACCACATCAATACAAGGATGATTCTCAAACATGTCCAAAATGACAAGTTGACAACGATATGAGAGCAACTCATAATCTCAAGTTGCAATTATTTAAACAACTCAAAATGTGTTGCTTATCACAACTGTTTATTTTTGTTCTTCTAGTGATAAGTTTCAATAGTATGTTTGCTTTTATTTGAAGTTTCAAGTATACTTATTAGTTATTGTTTATTCAGATGAAGTTTGTTTTATACATAGATTTTAATGAAGTGTTTCATTTTGATACTTAATTTTTATACAATCCTCCCCTACTCATAACATGCCCAATTTTTGTTAAACGGCTGTATGGTTATAGAGAAATTATAAAATATGGGCTTGACAAATGATCATATATAAAGCATAGGCTTGACATTTAAAGAGTACCAAAATTAGGTCTCATCAAATATTAAAAGTAGGCATTACAACTATGGTGGCTAAAACATTGGATATATCTATTTATATTCCCATATCAAATAGGCTTGTTGGTAGTTTGACTTATAGTGACTAAAACCACCTCATCAATTGCAATGTATTGCAATTTGTAATTCCTTGTTCTCTTGATAGAACTTGCACGCGCTATGGATGGCAACATAATGGTATCCCACGTCATCTTGCTGCATGCAAGTGTACTTTTGTACACAAGAAGAGAATGACATGCTTATGTGTACAAGTGCTTTAGAACAATGTGTTGCGAAGAAGCATATGAAGCAGTTGAACATCTTGTGTTGCAAAAGAACTTTTGGGAACTAGAAGAGGAGGGGGAGGAGGCTACATCTGATGATATCAATTTGCCACCAATTACACATTGGCCATTAAGCCAACCTCAAAAAAATGCACTCATACCAATGAACAAGGAATTTCAAAAGACACGCATACCAAGGAATAAGGAATTTCATAACCCAAACTATATATTGCAATTGATACAATGATCTTGGTCACTATAAACAAAACTATTACAAATTAATTTGATTTGGAAATAATAAACATGCACAATGTTTTGGCCACAAAGACCTAATTTGGTATTCTTTGAATATTAGGCCTCGTTTTTATATACGACCATTTTTCATGTCTATTTCTGATACTTTTCCATAATTACAACAGCCCAAATAAAAAGGGCAATAAAAAAAATACCAATATTTCATTTGAAAGTTGGACGCACTCTTCATTATCCAACAGTGGCTTGCTGCTTTCTCATTACCATTTGTGTTTGATCGTTTGTGCTAGTTCCATGTAAAGAAAAAAGAAACATATTTGTACAAATATTTACTTTGTATACACGATAGCGACCATTTTGTGACTTTTTTGGAACGTAATTGGGCTTTTTTTTTATTGCAATCTAAATATTTAGGGGAAATTACAAATAGGGGCATGAAAACATAAAATATTACAGATAGGGTCGTAGTTTCAAAATAATTACAAATAGGAGCACGATTTTAAAGAAAAATGTGATTTTTTGTAATTTTTTATGGTTTGGACATTGGTTGATTTAAACACATCACAGTAACCCCTAAAGTCCCAAGGGGGTAAGGGCAAAACATAAATGTGTTTAAAAATTGCACTTTTGTAACTTTGATGAAGTTTGCTTCAAAAGAGAAAATAAGAATCATAATGTTTAGTAATTATCCATACGACCAAACACTCAAAAAAAGTTTTGAATTTTTATGTAATGAATTTAAAAGCATTTACCATTTAACCCCTAAAGGACCAAGCCATTTTTTTTGCAAAAAACACAGAAAATTGCCACTTTTGGGGAAGTAAGTACAATGGTAAGAAAAAAAGTTTTTTACAAGAATTCAACCATAAGATCTTACAGTAGACTACACGAGGTACACGTGGTAAAAAAATCAGCTCAATCTACACAAAAATGAGTGAGATGTTTACATCTGAATTGCAGAAAAAAGTTTCTTTTGTTGCTGTCCAGAAATTTCAGAAGGCTTTGACCACTCTTAGATCAAAAAAATTACTCTACACAAAGTTGAGGTTTATTTTTCCCAAGTAGGAGACCAAGTTAGGTATGTGTGGGAGAATTTTCAAATCAATTGGAACTACACAACACATGGGAAAAAATAGTAAGTAAAAAGAAGTAGAGAATAAGTCAAATCACTAAATTGTTAAGAAATTAATTATTAAAATGAAAAATGCAAATCCCAACAATTATCATGTTGTGATAAACATTCTACATCCTTTGGTTTTGTTTTTTTTTCCAAAATAATGAAAATTGAGTAAAATAAAGGAAGTCAAAGTTTATTTTAGAATAGAGAATCTAGAACTGCCCATAAACAAAGACTCCTCAAAACTTTCATCTCATCTATTAGAATTGAATGATTCAAAGTTCCCCATGTCTATATAAGTCTAAAGAACCTATTTCATATTTTTATTTGAAAAAATTGGAATTTTTTAAGAAGTTTTTGGCTGCCCAGGGAGCAGCATTTTCTAGATTTTCATGCATAACTTCTTCAATAAATGTTGGAATGAAGAAATAATTACATTTCCTCGTAGATCTTTGAATCCCTCACCTTCAATAAAAGTTTCAAAAAATCACGCAAAATAGTTTACGCGTAGGTACATGCCCAAAATCCCATTTGTCCCCCAAACGGACAATGGTCCTTTAGGGGTTAATATTCACCAAAATTACAAATTTTACTCATAGATTTCCAAATTTGGTAAAATTAGTTAAAAATAGACATTCTATCTGAAACTTCAAAAATGCAATCTTTTGGAAAGATAGAACATCATTAGTTTCTCGAAATAGTAAATTTTACAACACTAGCAAATATTGAAGTGTTTGGCTTTGAAAAATTCTCCTTGATGGAGCTTAACTTGGATTAACATGATTCAACTTAAGTTGGAAAGTAGACTTGATTTTCTATTACAATAAAAAAAAAATTGAAAAAAGTTTTTTTTGGTCTTGGGTAGCCTGAAAAAATTAGGCAACAACCAAAAAAAGGTCAATTGGGCGCTCAAGGGTTAAATGTTAGCTAATTTCTAAAGAACCTAAAGGTCCCTCCAAATCAAGTTTAAATAAAGAACTTTTAGTAAAGGGGATGACAATTTTTGAAAACTTTTAAATTTTTTGGAAAGTTAACTAACATTTAATGTAATGTTTCTAAATCAACCAATGTCCCAACCAATTTTTTTTACAAAAAATCACTTTAGAAAAACTCGTGCCCCTACTTGTAATTATTTTGAAACTGCGCCCCTATCTGTAACATTTTACGTTTTCGTTTTCATGCCCCTATTTGTAATTTCCCCATATATTTATGCAAAGTTTATTTGAGATGAGAATAATGAAGACACCCCAGAATATTGAACAAGTAGCATTTTCAACATCCCAAGAGCAATTTGAGAGAAAGAGGAGTTTTCACACCCATGTTCTAGAGGAAAAGTGGCTTCCAATATTATTTTGTAGGAAAGTGTCAAAGGTACGCCATGGTTGCCCACAGGTTCGCCCACAAGCGCACATGTTCCCACAGGTTCTCCCACGAGCGCACATGTTCCCATAGGTTCGTCCACAAGCGCATATGTTCCCACAAGTTCTCCCACAAGCGCACATGTTCCCAAAGGTTTGCTCAAAACCGCACATGTGCCCGTATGTTCTCCCACAAGCGCACATGTTCTCATATGTTCGCCTACAAGCGCACATGTTCCCAGATGTTACCACCGGCTCGCCTATAAGAGCCGAGGTTTGCCCACGAGATGTCCAGCGCAGCGTGGCGCCAACGCAGCTTTTCTGCACCGGCGCTCGTCAGCGAGCAAAGCCCAACAGGACAGAACAGCTTTGGCGACGACGACGACGATGAAGACGATGGCACCAGCGCTGCCTCGCATCATTCCAAGCACAGTTTCGCACGCCAATCGCAAGCGCAGCGCACTCGTCGTCAGCTGATCCAGCCAGCTTCCCCACCCGGCCTCCCCTCACGTGCAGCCGCGGCACAGAGCCCCTCGGACTTAGGGTTTCTCTCTCTCGCTTTCCTTCGTGTTCCGGATCTGAGCTGCGGGAGGGAGCTGCTGCGTCGGGGAGTCGGAAAGGTTTTTCGTTTCGTCTTCTTCGTGTTTCCCGGATCCTGAGCTGCGGTGTGAAAATGTCAATGAGTGTGTCAAATGTGTACCTCCACGTTGTTGAGGATGTCATCAACAACGTCCGCACTGATTTCCAGAGCGAAGGCGTTGATGACAATGTTTTGAATGAGCTCCAGTCGGTACGCAAACCCTGTCTCTCTTTTTTATTAGCCTTTTTGTTTGGACTAATGCTCTTTTGGTACTTTGATTTAGACTAGGGTTGCTATAGAGAAGATGAATTTGAGGCTCAAACCTTTTCTCTGCCTGAAGGGTAATGTCTTTGATTCTCTGTGTGTCTGGTCAGCTGTGGGAGCTCAAGCTGGTGCAGTCAGGTGCAATTCAGGAAGCCTCAGGTCACGAAGCGACGGCAAGCGCCGCAGCCAAACCTATTGCGCAAGCAGTAGTAGCTGCTTCTCCTGTACATGATTTGAATGAACCCTATGTGGCAACCGAGGAGTACGAGGCTCCAGCCAATGACATGACTTTCTCAAGGGTATGCTTGTGGCTATAACCAGCTTGTGGTTTGCGCTAAAGACGCAACTTGAATATCCGGCCTGCATGTAACGTTCAGGGGTGCTTGTATTGACAAAAGTTCCAACTCTTTGGCAAATTATTACATGTTCCCCCTATTCGCAGGTGTCTGCGTCAACTAGTGCTCGGGAGCCTGTGATGTACCAGTACATGCCTCCAGGCCCTAGTGAGGAGTCCTTGCAGCTGAACTCGGGTCATCATCATGCTCCTCGGATGGCAAATGGAACGCCCAGTACTTACATGGTACCTTCTAAAGCAAATTTCTATGTTAATGTCCTGCTTACGTGGCTCCTGATATATCACTTTCTAAACTCCGAGCTTGGGAACATGAATTCAGCTCTGAAACTGGATGCTCTTTGTAGACATCTGATCACACTCTGTATTTGACGTTGTTACTAGAAAGGGAATGCTCAGTACTCGTCCTTTCAGAAAGTTATGTAGTTGCAACAGGCTTGTTTGAATACCTCCAATTCCAAGGCATTTAATACCTTGCTTTGTGTTGCTGGTTTCAGCAACAGCCATCGTCGTGGTTGCATCAGAAACATCGTGGAGTTGAACTCAATATGAACGAAAGTGAGTTGCCGTGCTTTTAGTAATAAGTTCCGTGTAGTTTAAGCCACTTGTTTCCTCTTGCAACTTAAATAAAATCTAAATCAGTAATTGGTCAAAATTGTAGTTTCTGTGAAAGAATTGATGTGCTTGTGTGTTTACATACTGGAATATCTGTATTACGGTGATTGATCACCTACTGTTTGGTGGTGAACCACTATAAGTTATTGCTTCTCACTCATGTTCATTTTGGTATTGTCTTTCTTCAGCGTATGAGGAAAGGGAAGAAGGAGATAACGATCTTGCGCAGATACCTGTATCAGCACAAGTTGCACCTCCTATTACCAAGGTACTTCATGTTTCTACCAGGTTCCTATTCCTCTGCTTGATGTTGTCTAGATTGGATTCTGTACTGGTAGGTGCTTGCACACCATGGTTTTTGTACTGTATTTTAGTTAGACAATCGTTGAAAGCTGTCTGATCTTGGTCGCTGCTTTTGGGACAGGATTTTCTTACCATCTCTACTGGCAAGAGAAAACATGAAGAAATAAGCTCTGGATATTTCATCCCACAACGAGACGGTGCTTCAGACGATGGGTTGTCTACATCGATGGGCGAGAGTTCTCAAGTCATGGTTTGTTCACTGAAAACCACTCTCTTGAAAAAACAAACAAAAAACAAAACAAAAAAGAAGAAGTGATAGACACGCTATTATATCAAACTGCCTTTGCAGGATTTGACAGCTTGACTTGTCTACAGTCTTGTTTCTTTCCAACTTTTTTTGGACTTATCAAAGCGTATGCTTTGCTTCGTGACTGCTTGCCTGATATTGCTAAGGACTTTAAAACCGAGTTGGCTTTGGTTGCTTATGCTCTGATTTAACAATATCACTCTTTTTGCTCACACTGGTTAGGATCCCGAAGCAGTTCCAAGCTGGGCGACCGAGAGGACTGTTGGCAGGAGTGGAGATTCACGTTTGTGGGTGCAACACCGAGAGAGTGCAGATACTGCCATTGAGCAGATGATTCATGCTAAATTTTTGCAGAGTTTGTCGGTTGTTCCACAACTCGATGGCATTGACGACGAGTACGACGATGTAGGTGTCCGAGTTTTCGCTCTTTAAAAAAAAACTCTGAAAGTAGCTTGGAACTCTTGTGCTTTAACTCAGTGTGCTATTTTAATCAGTTCTGGTAGTTGTATAGAAATTTTGTTCCGTGAAATTGTGTTTTTTATTTGACCTACACATGTAACGTTCCTTATTGACTCCTGTGATATCAAATTTGGATTTGATATTTTCACTCAAATAATTAATCAAATTGGTTATTTGAATGCCGTGAATCCTGGGTCCTTTAAGGTTAGGTTGAGAAATCCCCACCTGCAATGAGAGCTATCTTTGTCTTCTGGTTGATGATATGTCTGATTTTGATGCTGTTGTGTCAGGCTGTAGCAGAGGACTACAACGAGCCTGAGGAGGACGGTAAGAAGCAGAGGTTTTTTTTTCTCGTACTTCGTACACAATCATTTCCGTGTTTTTATAGGGTTTTGCACTTCTAGTTGCTTCTAGCCAGGTAAGTTGTACACAATTGTCATATCACACAAGAACAACAGCACTTGTGAAGAGTTTATTGACATTGAGCAACCTTTGTATACCAGATAACCCGCCACCAAGCGCTGCTACGCCAGCAGCAAACGTTGAGCCACCAGAATCAGAGGGTTCTGAGCCGCCACTAAATGAAGATGATGACGATGATGAGGAGGATGAAGCTGACAATGGTGATGAAGAACCGGCTACCAACCATTTAGTGCTTGCCCAGTTTGATAAGGTCTGTAGCAACAAAACCGTTATCCCTATGATGGTTGTAGTAAGTAGCTTTAAAAGCAGTTGTATTACAATCCTCTTGTTTTTTCCCAAATTTTTGTCTTTTTTAGAGTTTTGTATTCAGCAGTGTGTATTGTGGTGTATTTGTGTATGATCTTGTGGCAGGTAACCAGGTCGAAGAACAAATGGAAGTGTACCTTGAAGGATGGCATTATGCATTTGAATAATCGTGACATCCTCTTTGTGAAGGTGGGCATTTTGGGACTGCCAACTTAAACCCGAAACCCTGCTGCCTACAGTTGTCAAGATAAATTTTGCTCTTTTACCCTTACCTTGATTCCTAATTGGCGATGTCATACTTGAACGTTATATGTGTTTGGTTGGCTGTGTGTCAGTTGAGCTTCTGACAAACCGCCTTTGTGTTTCCACTTTTGGACATCTTTGGAATGTCCATAATACAAAGTTGTATGTCATATTTTGTATGGGGTTAGGGTATAGCACTCCTAAGGTGTGGAAGTGGTCACTTTTGGTGTACTTTCGAAACTGTGAGGTAGCAACGTTTGTTAATAGAAAGAGGAAAGCAATGGCTTAGATTTGTGAATTGTAGAAAAATAAGGTAGAAACTATTATCTGCGAATGAGTTTCCAAAGAGGATATTTTATGTTTTGTTTTTCATTCAAGCCCACCGGTTTATATGCGATTTTAAACGTGTTATTTATGTTTGTTGTGTTGTTGTCTTGGGACAGGCAACCGGGGAGTTTGAATTTTGAGTAGGACGACATTTGGAAGGATAGGTGGTGGAATACACCCTATTGCTGCTGAGGTACCATTGTGGTTAGAAAAGAGGCTTCATGGTCGGTTCAGGAAAACTTTCCAAAGCGCAAGAATTTCTATTTCAGATTGCTGTCTGCACTGCACTAGAATTCCGACGCTCAATTTTCAAGGTACAGGAAAAATGAGAGAGATATGTTGGGTGACATGTCGTAATTGTGCTCCTTTCCGAGCCGAGCTTTTTATTTGAAGTATCTACCGATAGCAGTGATCCCTCGTTTGTTAGAAAATTGATTTTAGAAAAGAAAAACTGAAAATATGCATCACCCTTGGAGTTTTAGAGGACGAGTTCTGGAAGATCATGTCCCTTTTCTTTGAGGGCGACAAACTGAGTGCATTGCCATGCTGTCTCAAATCACTTCTTATATAATATTACATGTTATCAATACCTTTTTGAACAAGTGATGGGAGTTTCAGAAACTTTCAAATGTGGAATGAAACGCTTTGAGTAGATCATTAAAAATTCATTTTGTAGATAAACCGGTTTCATTGTAGGGTGTTGTGAAAGTTATTATTCTGAGCTTAGATCACTTGTTCATGATCCTTAATTTATGCCCTTTGAGTAAACTCCACTGCTAGATGGCTATCTTTGGGTATCAATGTTCGAATGCCGGATATCAGATTCGAATACCTGATATCAATGCCGGTTATCAATGTCGAGTGCCGGATATCAATGTCGAATGCTGGGTCTTCTTTACGATTATTGAACAACTAAAATACAAACTGTTCCAAGTCTGCTTTGTGGGTATATTCATGTGGTGTGTTCATTTGAATGAAAACATTTTAAGTTTCTTGTTTTGACGCACTGCAGTAACCCCGAAGGGTAAGATAGGTAGCTGGAAAAGCGACACTTTAACCCTTCAACGCCCGCCGAGGAGGACGTTTTCCAGCTCTGAAAAAAGATTCTCTACTACAAAAAAAAAAAAAAAGCTGTTTTTCATTTGCTTTTTTTCAGAACTGATCGTAGACACATGATCCATTATGGAAGTCAAAAAATTATCTCATGAGATGCGCTTGTTTTTTTAGGTAGCTCAAATTGTGCAAAGATTGAGAGTCACGGTGTTAGGTCCCAAGCTACCTTACTTGCAATTTTCATGAGAGCATCATGTATAGTTGATTTTTGCAACATCAAGAAATAATATTATAAGTGCAAGGCACTTGGTGTTGTTGTAGAGAGTATTGTAGCTAGGTTGGTCATGGTGGCCAGCTTGGCGTTTAAGGGTTAAGGGCTAATCTGCCTTCTCATGGACATTTTGAGACAAAAATATTCTTATCTTATTTTTAGGCAAAGAAAAGTGGATGCCAAATGTAATATAATTTTTTTTCATATTTTTTGAAGCATCATTGAATTGTTGATTAGTTTTCAAACTTTTTTGTAGTAGGCATCTATTAGTGATTCTAGACCTTCCACTAATTGTTCCCTTGCAACTTGTAAAAAGATGAGGTGAAATCAAGGAGTATGATTGGCTCTTGTAACAAAATACATCTTTTCTTCTATGACTATAGAGGGTCCATTCAAGAACCACCTCCTATCCATTCTTGGGCTGCCTATGGGCTACTTTAAGAGAGGGGATCCATTTCAAGCTACCTATCTTACATCCATACCAAAGAGAGAGACATGAACTTATGAGGTTAAGATTTCAAACTTGCATTGAGTGTTTGCACCAAGGTGTCTTTTTAACCTTGATCCAATGTGCCATATGACATGGTGAGTTCTTTATATGTTAACCCCTCACTGCTTGCGGTTGTCAAATAAGATGAAAATTAGGGCCGAAAATGGCCGCTTAGGCGGTGAGGGGTTAAACTTGCTGAGGGTTGTAATCTATCCACATGGGATTATAATTTACAAAATATTGAGATGTTAAATGGGGATATTGCAAGTAAACTCCATAGGAAGGGCGGGTTTTTTGTTTCGTGCTCACCCTTTTAAGATTATTTTTACCGGGCTCTCAATTATGGGGGTATACTAATTGTCACCTGGGTTATGTTTTAAACTCCCTTGGAACCCACAAGGCTATGCTCTAAACCTGAAGTTTTCATCATCCTTGATCTGAATGCAACCAAAGAGTTACTTGATGAATGCCTTCAAACACTTTTAGTATCAAATGGATTGTACGTCCAAGTATGAAATGTCTCAAAATAGATGCCGAGTATGAAATGCCTAAAAAGAAAACTTTTGTATGTTCTTCAAATATGACTGCTTACAACATTTGGTTGTATCATGGTTTTTGTGCAAGGATCTGAATTGGTCCATGTAGAGATGGAAGGAAGAAAATTTGCAAGAATGAGGATATTATTTTTGAAATCTTTTCAAGCTAAAATTTATTTTGCCTAACACTTCTAAGTATATGTGTTTCACGTCCTCTAAGGGATCAAGGTTCAAATACTTTTGATGCAACAAATTATGTGTTTTAGACTCTAGAGATCTTACATAAGATACATATAGAGATTCTTGCTTAGCTGTTTTTCCTACACATAAAAGCCTATGGCTCAAAGGTAGATTTTGGGTGCACAAAAAAACGCTTACGAAAACTTACTATGGAATCGTCTAATTGGGAACAAGAGTTTTGGGAATAAGAGTTTTAGTTCAAAAAATGTAACCTTGGAAATGATTAAATAAACCTAGTTGGAGATTACAAAAGGATGTTCTCTTATATGCTCTGGAGGTTTTTTTTTGATGATGTCTCATGCAAGAAAATTGTTTGCAATATTTTGTTGTTAAATTTAGGAGGTTGATCATTTATTGATTACCCTTGTACAACTCATTCAAAAGTCTCCTAATGTGTAAAATTAAACACCAAACCATCATCCATTTAAATTGCTAATTGTAAAAAAAAGTAGTTTTTGCTGATATTGTATGATCCTTTTTGCATTTCAATAGTCTACATGTATATACAACTTTATTTATTCCTTGCACTTGTATCACTATAGGCTTCATTAAGTCCCCTTTAGCTCTTGAAGGATTTACTCATAGCCTTTAATGCAAAACATCTCATATCAAAAGGTCCAACAATCTCCAATTTTTTTGATAGCAATGTCCACAAATTAATTCAACTACATATGAAGGAATAGATGGCAAGATAGTAAAATATACATAATTAGATGTAATGTTGTAAAGTTATTAGTGGGTGTCAAACCTAGGTGTTTTTCACCCAATAACTCCTAGTAACTTCACTCCATAACTCAACCACTTTTGCAAATTACCAAGTCTGATTATTCTATCATGCACCTCAAGAGGTGCCCCATAACTTAACCCCTAAATGCCCACGGTGCCGAATTTCAATGTTAAATACACCACAATCTTGTGTCATGGGCATTTAGGGGTTAAACAGGTTATGATTCTTCCTACAAAATGTTTTAATGTGATCTCCAAGGGATTCCTCTCTTTGAGCATGGTGACCTATTCTAACAATTGCTCATCAACAAGTGCATAGGGAAGCACCTCTAAGCGACCTACTTATTGAACCAACTCCGCTACAATGGGTAGGGCACAATTGTGTGTGAGTTGGGGAGCAAGATGATGGGATTGGGAAGAGGGAAAAAAGTTATGCAGGGAAGTGACCAAAGTTATGAGATGGTTTTTGAAACTTTGTGAGGATGACAACTTTGTGAGTTGCTACACAAGCAACCACTCAATAACTCTATGTGAATTTCAAGATAGAATTATCCAAACATTACAAGGGATTTGGGCCCAAGAAAGGGCCTCTTCCGCAAAACCATGGGAGCCCATCATGAGCACACTGCCACATGCGCATTCTAACCTGATCAAAGTCTGACCACGTTAAATATTCTAATTTTATAAAAAAAATCTCTCTTTTTTTTAAGATTTTTTTTGTAATTTGTAATTTTTTAATTAATTTTTTTGATGACCAACACGGGCTGGTTCCAGCATTGAGAACAATCAAAACTCACAGCCCTTTCGAGGGCTAAATTTCCTCTGCTTCAGGTTTGACACCCACAACGGCACTACAGTATTGAGATGATTATGCTAAATGACCTCTCTAAAGCTTCTTGTGCCTGGTAACCTGTTTAAAACTTCTTTTTGAAGTTAGGGAGCAATTTACACTAAGTTTCAAGTCCTATTGAAGCAAATAAATCACAGTATCCTTTGAATTCTCAAAATTTGATTGATACAGGACGCTTAGTTTTATTATGTAATCCAAGTTCGTATTTGGAAGTATGGGCTCCAAGATGGAGAGATTTTGAAACAAGAGTTGAGTATAGCAAATTCAATTTTAGAGCCAAATGCTTTAATATAAAAGGTGCAATCGTGTTTCAAATATTTCCTTTTGCCAGTTGAAGATAGATTGATATTCAACCAAGAAAAAAAATCAGGCAAAAAGAAGGGATATCAACTCTTGGTCACTTCTAATAAAAAATTCTTTTGAAGACAATTTTGAAAGTCAATATATTTTATGAATGGTCAACTTTTTATGATTTTGTATTAAAACATACAAATTTTAGGGATTTCATTTGTACAAAACTTTTTTAGATTACATCCGCAAGGTCCTACAATTGGAAATAAAAATCTTTTTATGTACTTGAAAATGACAGTTCCAAAATTTTCCACTTTGGTATGGTTTCTAAGACCACATATCCCTAGAATGCTAAAGAGTTAATCTATGCACATAGATCCCCTAAGCCCTAAGCAGTAAATTCCAACGAGGTTCCCACAAATATCTTTGAATGGTACAAAAAGTGCTAAAAATTTCAAACCTAATATAATAATATTGTAATATTTAGATTTTGGATAGAATAAACCACTCTTCATATAGTTTTTTGCTACATTGACATCTAACTACATTTGTAAACACTCTCACAAAAGATTACCATCCTTGTTAGGTGATGTTTTTGTGTTAATTTCAACATTGATTTTCCAAAATACGTACAATTATGCTTGTACTGTACATTTGTATTTGTACAAAGGTGAAAAGAACCAAATCATTTACATATGGAAACATTATTTACAAAAAGAAATATATTAAATTTCCTCATCCAAATTTTTGTGTAAAGATATTTAACCCTTAAATGTCTAAGCAGCCCATAGTAAGCAATACAATACGATATATTTTTCTTGTATTTGGAATGCATCTACACCTCTACTACATTTGAGATCAACAAAGAAGTTAGAGTATAGATCAATGATGTTCTAGTGAGGTAGTCAAGATCCCAAAAAACTTTTTGCTAGTAGCAAATGCCAATTATATAGTAGCGTACATACTATGTCCTATGGTTGCTTGGTCGTTTAACCTTTGAACAACACAAACACCCTCTGTGGCCATATGTATTAGTTGGTTGAAACGCAATGTTTGCACTAGCTTGCAACTGTATTTGCTTGCTGATATGGTCTCGTAGCCCACATGGGCGTTTGCATGGTCGTGGACCAAAAACGGCGGATAAAACTTCATAAAAAGTCCATAATTTTGAGATTTCTACGAGTATGGATCACAAAGTGTTTGTTTTCTTTTATACAAATATGTGCATTATAAAAAAAAAAACACCAAATCCATGTAGCCATTAGGAAGGCTTTTGCAAAAGAAAAATACTAAAAACTAAAAAAAATGTTAAATCATTAAGATATTGCCGCTTAAACATTTAGCCTTAATTTAGGCACTAAAAAGTCCATAGCTTTTATTGTATATCACTTGTCTAAAATTACAGCACGTTTTTGAAATATTTAAAAGATGCTAAATCACATATATAGTCTTTATGTACGCATTATAGCTAACTTGATACATTATGTCTATCAATTTCATAGGATGTTGTGAATGGGAGCATTGAAAAGTCCCTTATTTTTTATATTATCAATTTTAGCAAACGTTGATTACAAATTTTGTTTTATGAACAAGTATAGAATATATTCACTAATTTAGGATGTTTCCAAGCTCTTTCTTCTATAAGAAATAAGCCATGCAATCAAAACATGTTCTTGAAAATTGAATGGGCACGCATTTTGGTGCAGCCGACCATGCATCCACCCACATCCCAAGGGCCGTTCAGAGGTTTAGGATTAACTCTTATACAATGGGCTAATCACTATGGTTGCCCGTTACCAAAAGTTGCATAAATCAATATGCAATGTTATCCTCATGAAAGTTGTAAAAAAGATAACCTAACAATATTTTTGTGAATTTTCTCACAATTTGGGGTACCTAAAAAGATGAGTGCCATTTTTGTTTCCATGGTTACTTTTCAAAAGATAAAAGATAAAAATGGTTACCTTACATCTACGAAACTATCCTTTTGTCATCCACTTTACAAAAAACGCCCACATGAATGTTCAATGGTTAAGTTTATTACATTCTTTATCAACTTTGACACCAAGGAGACACAAAAGATAATGAAAAACAACTTTTGGATATTTGAAAATGCATATGTAAAAATATGGCGCCTAAATAAATCTTGGAGGCATAATGGATGTCATGACTTTTCAAGCACACTTGTTGAAAAGGCTATAAGTATCTTAGTGCAACCGACACCCTAGAATATACGGAGGTAAGGAAAATTTGGCTATAATTGGAATGAATGAACAATTTGTGCACGTTCATTCAATAAGTTTGCACTAATATAAGTTACTTCATCCAAAATTTGGCAAATTAGGTGTTTGAGGAAGGAGGGAGGTGGCAATTTCATCCACTTTTTCACCCAAATTTTTTAGTGTAATGGTTGCTAGTGGCAATTTTAGGTAAGTTTTTGGCAATAATTTGCTAAGAAAAAAAACCACGGTATCATCTACTTAGATCCAAAATCCATTTAATGAAATGAAAAGATCAATAATCACAACTTCAAAAATATGCTCACACAAGAGATTAAATTATATGTAGCTTTACCAAAAAAATAGGGTCTGGATATTGCCACCCCTTTCTGATAATGCCACCCCCTCTTTTACATTGTTCAATTTTTAGTAGTTTTAAGGGACAATCATTAATTTTTAATTTAGAAATAAATATATTTAAAACCAAGTGATGTTTTGTTGGTGTTTATCAAAATGATAAATTGCAATCAAGATTTTTGATAAGAAAAGACAACACTCTATTATATTTTTTTATCAAAAATTTTGATTGCAATTTATCATTTTGATAAACACCAACAAAACATCACTTGGTTTTATAAACATTTATTTCTAAATTTAAAAAAAAATGTCCCTTAAAACCACTAAAAATTGAACAATGATGTAAAAGAGGGAGATGGCAATATCAAAAAGGGGGGTGGCAGTATCAAAAAGGGGGTGGCAATATCAAGACCCAAAAAATATTCCCTTGTAAGAAGGTCAGCTTACGTCACCCTAAAATGAACACCAAGTGCATATTCTCGGTGTTGCCGTTTTACTCCTCACCACTCACTTCAAGCACTTTGTTGATAGGATTTCTCATCTAAAAATTAGGATTTAACATCATGTCATATTTGACTTTTAGATATACATCCCTTTATTTGTTCTTGATTTGTGAACACTCAACTTTATTTCTTAGTGTGTAATGAATTTGCAAACAACTTTGAAAATTATGATATCCTTACATTCCAAAGGTTTTACACAAAAGATTACAAGTGATCTCTCCAACAGCTTAACCCCTCAAGGCCCTTGCTCTTTCCCGAGTATCTTAGAATCTGTTCTTGGATAAACAAAATGTCACCATTTTGATAACTTGCATCAATTTTTATAAAAATTGTAACCGTACAAATTCAAACTAGATATGTTAGAGATCACGTAGGAAAAGAAAACACAACAATATCACTTATGGATTGAAAGAGTATAACATTTGATCAAGAGGGTGTTAAAACTATGAAAATGATTTGAAGTCTTTCAATCCTCTTTTCACATCTCAAATTTAAAATTGAGAATACCAAAAAAATATGAATATGTAAAGTACAACATGTGTAACCCTAATCAATTTACAACTTCTTAAAATCTACTCTACAACTTTAAATTAAGTTTTTAATGTGATTGTTTCTCCAAGTTCTAGTGTATTGTAGGCTCATTTCCAAGAGCTCTCTACACTAGAAAGTGAAGATTTGCAATAGATACCCTTGCACAAAATCTTAAATAGACAAATCATAATTAGACATTTTCAAAATCAAACTTTTGATACTAAAACAAGACTTCAACAAGAACTATAAAATAAAATAAAATCATTGTAATTAATCATGAAGAAAATTTAGGCATCCCTTTTACAAACAAGGAAGGACAATGTTGGTCTGCTTGGGCCTTGAGGGGTTAAGGGAAACTAATGAAATCCAAAACTTAAATTGTCCTAAACCTTATTTTATAAACAAGAGTTAATCATAAAATTTAAAATGAGAATCAATAAAAGAAAACAATAAACCATTCAATTAGAGCCAAAGTGATGTTTCACTCCCAATCAAAATCCCAATTTTGGTGTAGTAAGAGCATCTGCACACCAGCTATTTAGCAAATTCCACTACCCTTGATTCAATACTTGGACTGCCTCCCACAAAATTTGTTCCACCAAGCCACACAATGTGTATGGACAATTAGCAGTTACTGTCTTGTTAGCCAATAAAAATGCAGTTTTTTTTGTTGCAGTACACAAAAAATACTAGCCAAATTGTCAAAAAGACATGCATGATTATATTACAAATGTAGGCAATATCTAGTGAAAACTCAAGAAAAATCAGATGAAAATGGGAAATGCTATATAATAGAGGTGGTTATACCTTTTCCAAAAATGAAATTTCTATGAAGAATGAGAAGTTGCAAAGTGAAAATAAGCGCCAATGGGAGCATTTATCCATGGAGAAGGTGTGACTCCCCTTTTGTGCACAATGGAGAGTGGAGAATGCGTTCACCTAAAAAATGGTGATGCAACAAGAAAGCAAATTATATTCACACTCAAATAGGGGACAAGGAGGGTGAAAGTAAGAAGAGCAAGATGAAAAAAAGACATGCATCAATAAATAAATTGCACGCAAAAACTTCTTCATGCCCATTCTTCTCCTCTGCATGAGAGAGAATTAAATCCCCGTCTTGTAAAGATTAAGAATGGGGTGAAGGTGTGACTAGTAAACGAAGTTCAAAACCCTCCCGAAACATTGGTGTTGCCGCTCCATACTAGGATCGACCAAGCTAAACATCAAACGACTATTTTTCCAAATTACTAACAAATAGTGCATGCTCAACATCTCAGTAAGTGCCCAATAATAAAACCTCTCCGTCCCAAGACTCCTTTGAGTCCTTTCTAATGAATAAATCCTAAACATGTCTTTTGACTTGCTGTCTATCTAAATCCGAGAAAGAGTTGCACTTCAATACTCCCATTTATAAAAATTCCCAGTCAAGCATCGGGTCATTAATTCATTAATTAATGCAATGAGTTTGAATTAAACGAAGGATTATTGCTATTTCAAAAGACGAAAAAAGATTTAAGCTTCCCAGCCACGTAGCATAGTGGCTTTGGCGACACGTTGCACTCCTAGCGTGAAAGCCCCCATTCGAGGGCTGCAGTTGTGCGTGTTGCACATGTCCTTAATGTTGACATAAGCATTGTCCATGTATTTCTTCAGATTGGCGTTCACCTTCTCCTCTTCCCAAGGAAATCCTTGAATGTTCTGTAGATTTTCAAGAGAAATTTAGTGCAGCTTTGGTTTGACATTTAGTGTGACTTGACTTGCATTTCACTCTTGTCAGCAAACAGCAACAAAGTCACCATTTAAACACACCAGCAATTCATCACTTTAACACACTTTTGGTTGGACATTTCAGCCAGCAAGCAGTATTGAGTGATCTTCCAATGAAACACACTCTTATCTACCTACATACTCGTTAGAAATGCTTCAGGTGACATTACAAATTATTACATCCTTGTACATACACATTGTATTTGTGAGAACATTAGTGGATTTGGTTGTTCATATGCAAAAGTTTTTGTTGCTTATGTCAATGTAAAACGTCAAAGTAAACATGAATTATCATGGAAAAAGAATACACTTCACATTTGTTACTACAAATTGTGACCAGCCTGCCTTTCTATATGAGATTTGCAAAAATGAAAAAATAAATGAGATTATTTATACCAGTTTCATATGATGCCCTGTAACGTTTCCTTCATGAAAAGCGGTAAATGAGTCATTAAAAAGGAAAGAAAAGGGATTTTCTCTCTTACCTGCACCCACTCAAAGTAGCTGACTGTCACTCCGCCACAGTTAGTGTAGATATCAGGCAAAATGATCACCCCTTTCTTCTCCAAAATCTGCACAATGCCAAATGGTCACATATTAGTCAATCTCCTTACTTCAATTGCAATTAGCTCTTAATGCATGATACAGAAGGTTACTAAAACCATCATTACCCAGTATCTAGCAAGGTCGTTTGCCTCTCATAAAACAACAGTAAAATAAGAAGTCACAAATAAATAAACAAGAATCAATTTTTGAGTTATAGAATGTTACTACTTACCTCATCTGCAAAAGGGTCTGTGGGATGGTTTGCAGCTTCCACAATGAACTTAGCTTTCACATCCTTAGCTGTCTCTCTGCAACACAAGACCAACCAAACCCCCATTACCCAAAAGCCAAACAGCAGCAGGTTCGCCCAAAAGTAGTTCAAAAACTTGTTGATGAAACTAACTACTGGGAATTTGTGTTTCAAAAACCAAAACCGGAAAACAAGTAAGGAATTGTCACACTCAGTTTAAAGCAGAGTGGCCTGCTTTGTTGTCAATCTTCAACAATTTATAACTTCGTTATACAATATCCAAACAATACATAATATTTTAGTCCATTCGAAACGTCGACACTAAATAAGCACTGAAGTGGGAAAACTTACCTGTTAATCACACCTCCAAGAGCAGCAGGAATAAGAACATCACAATCCTCGCCAAGCAAAGCTTGTGGATCTAGATCTTCAGCTCCTTCAAAGCCCTTCACCCCTCCTGATTTCTGCACATGCTCCTGAAGCGCGACAATGTCGATGCCGGCATTGTTTTTGATGGCTCCAGTTACATCACTGACGGCTTTCACTTTCCCGCCCTGCTCGTGGATTAGTCTTGATGCCCATGAACCTACATTGCCAAAACCCTGCCAATCCCATCCCATCCCAAAAAATCAAATCCTAAAAAACACACAAAATCAAACAAACTTGCTCACAATCCTTGTAGGAAGTTTTGTTTGTCAATACAAGATCACTTCCCATACAACTAAAAACAAATTGCTACTTTTAAGTACTTAATAGCTGTTATATGTATACATAAGCAGAAACTCTCAAATCATTTGACCCAAAATGCACTCTTCCTTTTATTTCTTGCCCTGTACTGTACAAGTTCAATTTGTAGTACTATATGAAAATGGAAATGAAAAAAGAAACTTTTGCTAGCAAGCACAAACTGTGAGTGAATCTTGAGAAGTGTTAGTTTTTTGTTTGGTTTTTGGCGACTAAGGCAAAGTAGTTACGAACCTGGACAACAAACGATTGATCTCTAATACTGAGGTTGTGATCCTGAAGCAGAGCCTCCGCTGCAAACAAGACTCCTCGTCCTGTGGCAGCTTCCCTCCCAAGAGAACCTCCCAAATCCTTCACAACCATTTCGAAAAACTCATCAATTCTACACCTTTCAAACCAACAGCCGAACTTCAGAATATACATGTGCCCTAGCATAAAACACAGACCTCTTTAACACCACATTCTCTAATATCACATTCAATACTGTCTCAATCCATCCTAGAAATGAACGTCCACTCTAATAATTGTCCATAAACAGTATTAATTGTCACAATATTATACAACTCCGTATAATCAAATGCGATTTGAGCACCTAGGTTGAAACATTAAAGAGGTCTAGATGGATGTACAGTACAGTGAGATTTCAGAACTTAAGAGTGCAAAAAAGCAAGGGAGATGCTTCTTGAAACCCTTACCACAGGCTTGCCGGTCACAACACCTGGAGTATGCCCATGAAACTTTGAGTATTCATCCAGAATCCAAGCCATAGTCTGCCACAAAACAACAACCATCAACTAATTAGCCAATCACCACAACACCTCTCCTCACATTAAGGATGGAAACCACTGCAGCCTTCGCACAAGGCAAGCAACTAAGGCACAGTGCTTCATGGTAATAAGCCTCTAAAACAAGAACCAAACCTCACGTTGCAAGTGCCCCTATGTCCTACTTGCTTGCTCTGCTTAAAGAACTCAAACAAAACCCCAGAAATAACAATCTAGCATCCAATGCAATGCATAACCAACTCCCCGAAGCAATCTCATTGAGTTGGCATAATCCAGTTGAAGTTTACACACCCCTTAACCCTCTGTCCTTAGATCACAAAACCCCGGGCAGATCCACAACTAAGGATTGCGTTGGCTGAGGGTTAAGAGCTCAACCGGTTCTCTAAAACATACTCCCTCTATCCCACTAGAAACGTCTAAAAAGCTACCTTGGAAAGGATTAACTGTGTTTTTAGTCTTTGTGCTAGTGACACAAGCATTCTAGAATCAATATACCATCTACCAAATGTAAGCAAAATCTCCAACTTTGATGTTGCCGTTTGGGCACCCAAATTCCATGCAAAAAGTACCATATATGTGCATGTTGCTAGCTCCTCATTATTATTGATGTTTTAAATGTTAGTAGCAACAATGGTACCTCATATGGGCAAGGCCAAGCTTCCTAGCTTAGAAGAGGAATGCTCCCTAATCGCTTAACTTGCCCCCATGAGATCATTGAACATGACCAGCGCTTTCTCAGCATTTGAAATCAGCAAAAGGGAGCTTTTTAGTGGTCCAAGAAATGTGTCTGATTTGGACGTTTTAGAGGGACAGAGGGAGTAACCCTTAACCTAGAGTGAGTGACGCAAGAAATGGGATTCCAGCAAAAGTGGTGCAGAGTTGAGTGACGAGGGCGTTGCAAGGAGAGAGGAAAATCGGGACCTGAGAGTTGGTGCCCATGTCGGGAGCGGGGATGTCGAGGTGAGGGCCAATGACGTCGTGGATCTTTTGCGTGAACACTCGCGTCAACCGCTCCAGCTCCGTGGGGCTCAAGTCGCGCGGGTTGCATCCAATGCCTCCCTTGGCCCCGCCGTACGGAATGTTTGCCACCGCCGACTTCCACGTCATCAGCTGCGCCAACGCGTTCACCTCGTTCAGCTCCACCTGCACTCCCCCGCGTCAGTCTCGGCAGCAAAAGAATCAACCACGCTCTCATAACCCGAGTTTCTCTAGTGAAATTTATTGAGATGTTCCTACCTCGGGATGGTAGCGAATGCCGCCCTTCATGGGGCCGCGCGAGTTGTCGTGCTGCACGCGGAATCCGATGTACGACGCCAGCGTTCCATCGTCTTTCGGTATTGTACACTCAACCTGCCTTGCACAAACAAGCACACCACCCAAGTGCTTAGAATATACAATGGCTACCCTACCTACCGACAGACAGTCTTGTCAAAAAAACGACGTTACAAATACATGGATCGAATGCCGCAACCGCAACCTTGATTTCTCGGTACGGGATGCACAAGCTCCGCTCCACTCGCGGATCCAACTTCAGCAACCTCACGGCACGCTGGAAGTAGAGATTCGTGGCCTCTAATGCGTTCATGGCCACCCCAAGTTCTTCCCCAACCCCCAAAACCCTCAACGCAGCTCTCTACTACTCAATCACTCCCACTTTTTAGATCTTTGACGCACTCTGAAACCTCCACAGCTCACAAGGGTAAACTACCATGCTCCAGAAAACATCTCCCTGTCCTCTGCGTTCTTCAAGCGACACACTCTGAAATAGTGTTGGTCGATGAGTGAACGTGACAAACGCTTCGGAAGGTAGTTTTATACGAGCATGAAAGAAGGGGCGAGGACACTAAAAGGAGCCACGGATTGACATCTAAGCTTAGTTGGTTGCGACGGTGGCATGCATTGTCGAGCAGAGCGGATAACAACGGCACGCGATTTGCGCGTCAGCTTTAAAAAGGCGTGCACATCTGGCGAGCTGGCAAACTCAGCCGCTCCCAAAAGCTGCTCGTTTGACTAAGAAGCCTACCACGATGCGGATATTCCACTTCGAAGCAATCGGTGGAATTGGAAATGGGTTGCAGTATTGCAGCAGTCGCGACTCGCACGCGTTCGGGCCTCCGGGTCGTTTTCAAAACTCTGCCGGCGGAGAGTTTCCACGACAAGAGTTTTCCCTTAATAGTCGGCGTGAAAAGTGGAACTTGCAGGAGACAATGAGACTCTTGGGTGACACGTGGCGTTTTTAGGTTGTAGGACAATTCCATGCAATGTCCTGTTCATGCGATGAAGGGGCGGGGTTCACACTACGGTAGAAGCACCTTGTAGACACTTTTGTGAAATCAATGCGGGAGGAAGATGCACTGAGATTTTGAAATCAAATGCCAGGTAACCCCGAAACGTTGAGGAGGACAAAAATCGTCCTCTGGCTCTGAAAAAAGACTCTGTGAGTTAGAAAAAAGTTGTTTTTCATTTGATTTTTTTTCAAAAGTGACCCTAAACACATGGTCCATCATGGAAGATAAAAAATTACCTCTTGAGATGCATTCATTTTTTTTTGTAACTCAAATTGTGATAAGATTCAGAAACATGGTGTTAGCTCCCAAGCTGCCCTTCTTGCAATTTTCATGAGGGCACCATGCACTTTTGACTTTTCCAACTTTTTGAAGCAATACTACTGGTGCCCATGTGCAAACACTGTAGAATGCTACAGGCAAGGCAAGCCAAGGTGATCCATCCGTCCTTTAAGGGTTAAGGTAAGAGGTTCATAAACCAACCATCTAAGAGTTGAAACTTAACCCTGAAAGGACCATAGGGCATAGTATATACATTGCCATATAATTGGTACTTGCTACCAAAAAGAAGTTTGAATTTGGGATGTCTAGTAGCTCACTAAAACGGCTTTGATCTATCCTCCAACTTCCTTGTTGCTCTCAAATGTAGTAGAGGTATAAATCTAGTCCAAATACAAGAAAAACACCTTGTATTCTACTGGTCACAGCGGCGCACTATGTCCTTTAGGGGTTAATTTTGGAGAGGTGAAACTTCTTGAAATGTTTTAGTAAATTTTCCTTGACAGACAAGAGGAATTGGCATCGAACTGAAGTTATTTTGTGTTTTTTAAAGCAATGTGAAATTTGATATGAAGTTTTGAAGTGGAAAGGTCATAAGGCTCTAAAACCAGCCACCTCCTCAAATGTACGCCCACTATACATTTCTAAAAGGCTATGAATAAGGACATGTACCAGCAGAGTTCATTTGGGGAGGTGAGTGGTATTAGTAACCTAACGAAGTTCAAGCCTCCTACCTTAGCAAATGGACACAAATGAGTAGAAAATTGCCCTCATATCATTTTGCAATTTTATGAATATAATATGAATTTTTGAAGACAAGATCTTAGATACACTTATTGTGGCCCCTAGACTTGCAATAAACCAGTCATGAACATTGGGAAAACAAACAAGGAGAAGACCAAATGAATGAACACAAGAGTATGAGAAAAAATCATTTTAATGCTTGGAAATGGTCACCGCAACTTGAATACAAAACAACTCTTGTCACATTTGCATGCTAGGGTTTAATTTGGGTGCAACAAAAGTTTGATTTGGGCAGAATTATAGGTGTCCAAAAATAATTGGTGTCCATATAAAGTGCTTCTACCTTACATTCCACGTCTCACCTTTGTAAGTTCCATCTCAATCCGAGATTTCAACTTCATTGAATCATTTTGTCTTTGAAATAGGTTTTTATTTTTGTTGGTTGCCCAATAGACATCCACCAATGCAAGCAAGTGAGGAATATTTGGATATAAATGGATAAATTCAACAAAGTGTGCACATTCATCCAAAATTATATTATTATTAGTAGCTTTCATGCAAATTTTGGCAAGCTTGGTGTAAGCCTAGAGAGGAATTTGGAAATTTCATTCATTTCTTCACCCAATTTTCCTAGTATTATGGTAGCCAATCACTAATCAAAGTAAGATTTTGGCCAAAAATTGCTAACTTTTTAAAAGTTGGGATAATTGAGGGTAAAACAAAGTACTAAAAAAAGTTACAAATATTTTATGCAAAGATATTGATGGGACTTGGGTTGAAAGTTGGGTTGAAAGTTGGGTTTAGTAAAATGGTAAACCCAGTATTTAAATGAAATCCCACCTTCTTTGGTGCCAAAACTTTCAAAAAGTGTTGCCATGTAAGAAATTAGGATGTAGAGCTTGGGGATTGGGACATAGTGTCAAGCGCCTAACCCCAACTTTTTGCTTTATATCAGTCAAATTCTCAAAAATCAGTGGGTCTTGAAATGTGGGACATAATGTGAACCACCTCCTAAGTAAACTCTACAATAAAACAAGTAGAGAATTTACAATGATGTCACTACCTCCATTTCATTCCGTTAATCCGCCCATTAGAAACTTTTTGGGGTCATTGGAAGGCCCTTTTAGGGCAGTCAATCGAGAAGGAAGGACGTTGCTTAGCTGTGCTATCCAAGGTGTTACCAATGCTGCCATGCTGCCATGCTGCCAACGACATTGGAACTCCCTGAAGTGTAGCCAATGGGAAGGGTTTGGAAAGAAGTGAGGTGGAATGCGTACCATGGTAATGCCAATAAACTAGGAATATTTTTGGAAGCAAGGATTAGGACAACGGGCTTGTGCTTGAGTTTCCTTGTACACATGCAATTTGAACAAACTATTTTAAATGCATTGACTCCAATATTATAAGCAATGATCATCGCAATTGGCAGCACAGATGGGAACATGTTTTACCGGGAAATTGCCAACACGGCTCCACATGGAGCAATAGTGTGTTGAACGCACAAGTAGCAGCAACGATTGAATCAAAGCAAAGAAGAGGGTTTAGTTGCCATTGTTTGAATGCTTGTGAATTCAAGGTTTATTTCAGTTGTGGAGTCATGAAATCATGGTAGGCCAGGATACTCCAGCAGCTAAGGTGCAATCCATTGTGATTTACAATGACCAAGATGTTGCTGGAAGGTGGATTCCATTGCGGATTGAGGTCGGCTCATGGGTTACTTTAAAGCCTGCACAAAGAGGTCCTTGGACGAAAGATGCTCGTGTGCACGATGAAGAATCATTTGCAGGCGCGTGGAAGGCGCAGATCATTCCGTTCAAGTTTCATGCTAGCACCACTAGAGGTAGGGATGTACAAAAGCTAGTGTCAATCCAGGTTTGCCATGCTTATCAACGTCAGCAATTGGAAACTAGATCCATTGTCGTTAGCGAGCAAGCCTCGAGCATGCAACTACTTGTATGCATCATATTGGGATGATTTGGTGCCGCCCTCATCTATTTTGGAAGTGATTTTGGTGCTGCATTACAAAATTGGTGAACCTGGACGGAATGGGAGGAGTCATAGACAGTTGCTGCAGAATGTCACTTTTTTCCTTAAAGCAATGTATGTACCTTGTTATGGCTCTAAGTTGTATGGAAGTTTGGAGCCGTTGCCACTTCCAATGCTCAATGACGTGTTTTGGCCGATACTTGACATGCATACATCCGAGGCCTTTGTTTGAAGATGTCCCATGATGTTGTGGCCGTAATGAAGTGGAGCATGGGAAGCAAAGTTGCACATGTGCAGTGGTTCCTACCAATGCACGTAATGGCTGATTTGTTTGCTGTAGCAGACAACATTAGGCGCACCCCTGTAATGTATGTCTTCCGATCCGTCCTTGCCTTGCTTCTAGCAAGCTTAATGGATCATGGGTGGGATGAGAAGTGGCAAAGCGGACAATACATCATCAAGTGCGTAGTCAGCCGAGGTAGTGTGGAATTTCGTTACCATTTGGCTTGGCAGACATTGTACATGAACTTCTGCTACATTAGGTATAGGCGTGAAGGGCAGCAGTGGATGGCAATGGATTAGATAGTGATTCCAGACATGGTGAAGGCAAAGGTTGTGTTCAAGGGCAAAGTTATGCCTGCGTTTGAGGTCGGGAAGACCTGGCTTGTGTCCCAAATTTGGAACAAGATTTCCATTCTGTTGCCGCGAGATGTCATCCTTGACTACTACAACCTTGTTATTAAGCAGCCTGGTTGACCCGACAAAAAGGTTTGTTGTTTTACTCATTTAAGGAAAATTTGACATGCAAACAATGACACCTACTGCACTGCACTAATAAATTTATGAATTGGTAGATAAATTAGCGGCTAAAACGGTGCACAGAGATTCAAGCCGTCATGCCAACATGAGCAAGATTCAAGGTTGTTATGTACTAGTCATGCTTCAACAAGGCTTCATGCGAGGCTATAGCATAGTAGATAGTGTGATCCGGAGGCAATATGTAGATGGGTGACATGACATTGCGTTGTTTAGGATTTTGTAAAGGTGTAGTAGGTGCAAGAAACATCTTCCATACATGCATATTTTCAAAGACTTTGGATAAGTTCAATTGACATGTAACTCTCAATTTTGATGTTGGCTATAAAATTGGATATTTAATTTAGTGCAGTTCCAAATTTTACACTCATGTGGTTGTATAATTGTATTGCACTGCCTCTGGTTCACTAGGTCATTTTTTTGAAGCTTGGAAGCCACATTTAGACTAGGGTGCATCTTTGGCCCAAATGATTTTTTTGGACAATGCATGAATTGGAGAATGCTTTAGCAATACAATCTCTCAATGAAAGTAAATGCCAAATAGAATGATACTCCAGGGATATACATGGATTGTATGCAGTGCGTCCGCAAAAGAATGCTTCAGCAGCTCACACTCATAGAGAAAGAAGAGAGGGTGAGTGACATTATTATTTGAATGGAATTCAAAGACAAAATTTATGTGCCTTTAGTTGAATGATTCAGCATCAGACTTTGGAAGACATAAAACAAGAGAATGACAATCTGGAGTACACTGCTTTGCAAATGCTGAACCCACATACAGAAACAAAAAGAGCAGAGGTTCAGGTTTTGACATACAGCAGTTATCAACAAACAATATCCTTTACTAAAAAGTGCAATGCACATGAATACAAAAGCCATATTCCATATGTTTCAAAATAACCAAAAGCTCCTCAAGGCCTGCAAATTAAGTTATCAACATTATGCTGAATTAGAGGAGGTTTAAACCTTTTTTTTCTTTACTTTGTTAAATGCAAATATCTTGCAATGAACGTGGTCAAAGTTTTTGAAATTTCTTCCATACATTTATACATTAGTTTGGCGCTATACCATGCGGTTGCATATACTAAAGGTTCAAATTGATGCAACTTGCAATAGAGTGTTCTTGAATTTTTAGTGATTTGGTATAAAAACTAGGCTTTGGGACTTTAGGGTTCTAAAAAAACTCTAAGAAAATGTTTATACTTCAAGAATATGTGGACAAACCTTGATTTGCAATGGATTATAGCTTTACTAAAATTACATTTGTAAGAATCAACCCTTTCCATCTTATGGAAATAGTCATCTAAGTCTCCTATATCTATAAAAATATTAATGGACAATGGCGTAATCCTAGGCCTCCAATGAAGAGGTTCATAACAACACCCATTTTGTACCATGTAGTGCTGTAATAGAACTAAAATCAACAAAAGGAAGATTTTTAACATCAAAGTTTAAGCAAAATTTAAATCAACAAAGTAAATATATTGAATGAAATTGAATGAGAATTTGGAACTTTGGCATAAGCCAAAATGTCATAATCTTGATCTCTTGTGCAGTGAGTTTCTCCTAGTAGATTCTAGATTTACGGCAACACAAACTAAATCCAGCTTTTTGCAATCACAACTCTAGTTAAAACCCTAAATGATTTTGAGCAATGGCTAAATTTGTTTTAGCACTCATTTAAGGTAGCAACACCCATAACTATCAATTTGAGGGTTTTGAACATGATGACTATTAATAACCATCTCCTAAATTATAGGTTCCTACTAGCAAGACAAAAATGACAAGTTTGCACTTTCAAATACATCATTTGGATATTGTGAGAACAAATTGTGAATTTTTAAAGAACCAATTGCAATTGTACCCATTCTTTTTTGAGTTTTAGGTGTATCACATTTCAATACATCCTATTTTCAATGATTAACAAAAATTATTTTAATACAACATCATGTTGCTTAAAATTATAATTGTATAACTTAGAAATACAAAAAGAGCACACACTTGTGTACGGTAATTACCATTGATAATTTTAGGTTAACTATTTTATTTTTTTCAAGATTTGATTTAGATTGAATTAGAAATGTGCTAAATAGTAAACAACCCATTGTTTTAAGTTAAAGCTTTTTGATATCATTGCTCATGAACTACTCAATAAGGTAGTAGTTGGTGTCAAACCTTTGATTTCTAAAGGTTTTTGGATAATCGTATCAGGAAATTTACTCAAAGTTACAAGGTGGTGCAATGGTACTCATACCACAATCTACAAAGTCATCATCCTTGCAAAGCTTCACAAACTATGTGATAGAAATTTCAGTAAGTTTTCATAATGTGTATATGGGATGTCACAAAGATTGATGGGTGATATTCTAATGGGACATATGTGATATTACAGAGGTCAAGATGTGGTATTACAAAGGGCACTATGGTTGTATCTATAAAATCACATTAAGTGGAAATGTGATATTTAAGAGGTTAGAATGCAATATTACCAAGGTCAACTGTATTATTACAAAGGTCAAATGTGATATTACAAATGTCATTGTCATTGTATCCATAATATCACTGAAAATGGAGATGTGATATTACAGAGGGTAGGATGTGAAATTAAAGAGGTTGGGATGTGATATTACAGAGAGTGGGACATGATGTTGAAGTAGTCAAATGCAATATTACAATGGTCACTATGATTGTATTCATAATATGAGAGAAAACGGAAATGTCATATTAAAGAGGGTAGGATGTGATATTAAAAAAGGTAGGATATGATATTAAAGAGAGTAGGATGTGACATTACAGAGGTCAACTGTGATATTACAAAGGTCTATGTCCTATTATAAAAGCTACTATGATTGTATCCATAATATCACAGAGAATGAAAATGTGATATTAAAGAAGATAGGATGTCATCATCCTTCCCTCTGTAATATCACATCCTAATCTCTGTAATATCACATCCTAACCTCTTTAATATCACATCCTACCCTCTTTTATATGACATCCTACCCTTTTTAATATTATATCTTATCTTCTTCAATATCACATATCCATTCTATGTGATATTGCAAATACAATCATAGTGATGTTTGTAATATCACATTTGACCTTTGTAATATCATAGTTTACCTTTGTAATATCACACCCTAACCCCTTTAATATCACATCTCTATTCTTTGTGATTTAACGGATACAAATACAATCATAGTCACCTTTGTAATATCACATTTGACTTTTGTAACATCATGGTTGACCTCTGTAATATCACATCCTAACCTCTTTAATATCACATTTCTAATTTGTGTGATATTATAGATACAATCATAATGACCTCTGTAATATCACATTTGACTTGGGTAATATCACAGTTGACCTCTATAATATCACATCCTAACCTTTTTAATATCACATCCTACTACCCTCTGATTCACTTTTGTATTTTAATATTTAAGTTACAAAATATAAACACAAAAAAAGTAATAATTGTGAATAGTGTGTGGTAATTGGCAATAGTTCAAAAATTTAATATAGATATCTTATGGTTGTTCCTTAGATCTCCAAGAACATATGTATCAACAATTACTTTTAGCTAGTATGATAGTATAGTACAAAGGAAATTTATTAGTTTTGTGGTACAACTAAAATTAACAAAAGAAAGACTGTAAACATCAAAAAATTTGCAAAATTTAAATCAACAAAGTGAAGAGATTGCTTGAAATTGAAAGAAAATTTGGAACTTAGATATTAGTCAAAATGTTGTAACAAGTATGCTTTATCCACGTTTTGCTGTATTTCTTTTGTTTGGATTCTCTCTTTTTTGCTATTTGTTTCATATATAATATGCCTCTCTTTGCCTTCTTTTTTTACCCTCCCTTTCCCTCCTTTTCCCACCATTTTCCTCTTTCCCTCCAAATTTCTTTTCTTTCTCCCAACTTTCTTTTCTTTCCCCCAATTTTTTTCTCTTTCCTCCAAATTAGATGCACACAAGTGCTTAAGCAATCCCCACATGAACTTCAATTGCTCATAGAAATTTTAATTTTACAGCAATTCATATAATTCAAACACTATTTCATTCACCATGCATACTGTTTTCTAGAGAAGACAGAAATTTCAAAATGCTTAATCATTCATTTACAAGATGTGTATTCACAATGCAGTGCAACAAGGTGTAAGTTTACATTTACAAGAAACTATAGCCAATTATATAGTGTATTTAGCGGTAATGAAATTCAACAAAATGTCTGTGGTTGCATTCAAGCTAAAACACTAAAGAACTAAAACACACAAGGATGCTGACGCAAAGAAAAGCTAATCTATTTCAGAGTCAGATTTGCAGCCCTCAATTTGTAATACCATAGGGTTGTATGCTGCAACAGGGGACATGAAATTAGCCGACACAATGGGATCACCTATGTCAGCCTCAACCTGGAAGTCAAGGGAAATAACTCTGGGTCTATGTGCAACTGCCTTGCATGCAACATTCACCCCCTCTGCAGCAATACAATTCAACTTGTCGTTCATGACTTTGATTTGTCTTTCCTGATTCATGTTAAATTTGCCATCCCATTGTGCCACCCATGCATTATGAAGATGAGAATTGCACACAGGGCAAACATCAATGTTGGATTCAATCATCTCTCCCACACATACATTGTGGAAGAGACAACCGCATGAATCCAAGATTGCTGCAGATGCTACAAATCCCTTGCAGCACATGGAGCAAACATTAATCACAGGGATACAGTTGGCGGGACAATTTGGCCAATTGGAAAATTGAAAACTGGGCGGGGGCGCAACACCATATTCTCCTGCTTCGCCTTCATGAGGGCCACCTCCGCGACGGCAACCTTCACCATGGTGCAGTCGTGATTAGCAATGGCTTCATCGAGGGGTCCCACCTCCAGCTTGGTTACGGTTGAACGCGCTAGCCGTAGTGCCTCCTGCATGTTTGCTAGCTTTTGAGTTAAATTCTTCACCACTTCTACATGTGCCTTGTACTCTTCTAACTTCCCTTTGCAAAATAGGTGTTTTTGCTCCAATGTTGCTACGTTGCTCTCCTCTTCAAGCTTTGCAAACTCTTCACTTGAGCCTGCAGCAATCACTTCCATTGCATTTGCGCACTTCTTCCTCATTGCTCAAAGTGCGTTCGCCGCCGACGCCTCAGCCATCCTTGTAGCATCCACTTTGGTCGCTATTGCAGTCACATATTGGGGCATGCTACAATGCGTAGGGCTTCCAATCGCCAATTCTGCCATCATTTGGCACAAGCACTCCATCTGCTTCCGCAATGCGATAGGTCCAAGTTTTTGGGGGTTCATTGTCAGAGAAGCGAGGCGCTTGTTATGACGCTCTTGAGCTTCAACAATCCAATTTACGTCCAAGCCATGCACAAATGTTGCAAAAGCAGCCTTCAAGAATCGCATTGGAAAATATACATTGTCAAGGCGGTGTCCATACACGTGGAAATTGTGCTGTGAGAAGATCTGCACCTGCTCCTTGTTTGTGCACTTTGCAATCTCAAACCGATTTGGATGCCCTCTTGATCTCCAAATCTCCTTGATGTTGTCCTTCTGGATGGTGGGGTACACCTTCGGGATTTCATCCACCAATGGTCCCTGATCGCAGAGGCCCACCTTGTTGCGGAAGAAGGCATTGTTGTACTGAGCATCGCGGCCCCAAAGTACAGGTGCTGCCGCAAGCATCCTCTTGCGCAAACCTGCTGGAATACTTGACAAATCGAATGGTAGATTAAACTCAGGTTTTCCCATGTCATATGCACTAGCAGGTTTTGCAATAGCGGCTTCAGGAGAATTGATGTTGTCAAGCTATAGATCTTCACTCGAATCTGAATCCACCACGTACTGCCTTTTGCGGGGAGGGGGCTTGCCTCTCGAGCCCTTCTGCTTCTACTACTTTTGCTTTTGCTTCTGCTTTTCCTGTAGCTTCAGCCTTGCCTCCAGCAAAGGATGCATTGTTGGCAACAAGTACGAGCTGCAAATTAAAAAAAATAGAACGTGCAAAGGTACCAATACTCAAGCTAGAAAACACAAGGTGGACTACAGTGCAAATAGGCAAAAGCAACTAAAAGCAAAACATAGCAACCGTTAAGTAAATGCAACAAAAAAAAGAACCTTAGAGGGTATCAATACTCAAGAAAACGCAAGGTGGACGACCGCACAGACAAGCTAAAGCAAGTGGAGGCAAATCAAAAGAAAACTAGGTGAAAGCAACAAGACGACTCGTGGATGAAGCACACGCAGCTGCAACTCCAATTCTACACAAAATAAGTTGGGAGTGGTGTTGTAAGGGCAATTGGGCATGATATACAGAGTACATCCTTCTTTAATTAATATAGTATAGGTTATGGCTATTAACTGCTGAGTATTGACTTGTAAGGAGGGTTCAGCTAAAAGAACAACATTAAATTCATTAATATGAAGAAATGACACTTTGCTTCAACATTCAAAAAATGTGCTAATAAATATACTGATTTCATTGATTTGTGAAGGAAAAACTTGTTAAGATTACAACATAATCAATAACTATTAAATGCCGTAAGTATATAAAGCTGGATTTATTTATTTTAAAGCAAAGAGGCAAATGTAAATTTGGTTAGATTAGGGTAATCCAAATACTAATGGTTATACAATATGGGTATGGAGAAGTAGATATTAAAGAAAGCAAAGAAATAAATCTAAATTTGTTTAATTTAGATCAATCCAACTATCAACTATATGCCACAAGTATACAAAGGTCAACTTTAAAAGCAAAGAGGCAAATATAAGTTTGGTTAGATTAAACCAATCCAAATAACAATTGTTATATAACATGAGTATGTAGAGCTAGCTTTTTAAAAGAAAACAAACATGCAAATTTAAGGGGTAAATTTGGATAGATTAGACCAAATCATATAATAATGGTTTAGGGTTTAGGGTTTGTAGAGCTATGTTTTTAATGGAAGCAAAGAGGCAATTAAATCTAACTTTCACATTGGATTATATTGATCCAGCTTACAACTATCAAGCTACAAGTACATAGAGCCAGCTTCAAAAAGCAAAGAGGCAAATCTAAATTTTGGTAGGTTATACTAATCCAATTAACAAGTAAAAGCCACAAGTACATGTAGCCATCATTAAAAAAGAATAGGCAAATCTAAATATGGATAGATTAGACCATTCCAAATAATAATGGTTATATGACACAAATCTACAAAGCCATCATAAAAAAGTCAAGGAGGTAAGTGTATATTTGGTTAGATTTGACTAACCCTGATAGTTGTGTTTTTTGTGAAACAAGGTTATATCATTGAGATAAGGAATTTGAGTGTGTGAGTAGGTATGTAGTAGAATTAGGTCTAATATACCAAGAAAGGCCGCTAGGGTCATGCTTACACTTTAGTGTTTATGGTATTTAGTGTTGGCAACACTAATTACAAACCCCAACATTAACTGTCAACACCTCCATTAATGTTGTCAACACTAAATGTCAACCTAACCCTCATTTTTCAACTCTTGTAATTTTTTGGGAGTAATTTTTTTTTAAGTTTACATTTACCGTTTGAAATCAATTTATTTTCATTACAACAAAAAAGTATAAATTAAAGATATGATTTAATATCTAAACAACTATGTGGTGCAAACTACAAACTTGGGCTAGATTGAGTTTCTCTATCAAATTAAAATCATTGTCACCATTCATTAATAAAAAATGATATAAAAGAAGATTTTCAATAGTAGCTATATAAATAATGCTTGTAATCTAAACATGTCTTGCAAAGAGTCATGGCGCTCTACCTTGAATATAAATCTAGAAAATATAATCAAAATAAAATGGAACAAAATGGAATAAAAAAGAAGTAGGAAATAAGAGGATAAAAAGACGGAATAAAAGAGGTATTTTTAGAAAGAGAAATGATTTAACCCTTTACAGACCACACACATTTTCACAAAATCCACCAGAAACTAGGGCAATAAACTTAGATGTGCAATTGAATCATATATGGATCCAATTTGAATAATCCAACTGTACAAATGGGAAGAATATCTTGTTTACTATAAAGTGTTAGGATTTTCAAGAAGATCTAATGTTGGAGTTCAAGTATTATAATGACTAAGTGAGCCATAGATGGAAAGTCTTAGGTTTTCATGCTTATGTGGTTTTGGATCTTCCTATTTCATACAAACTTTGCTTGAGGAGAGCCTTATATTTCTAGAAAGTAGGGTTTCCCACATTTTCCAATAAGATTTCACGCAAAATAAACAAAAATAGCGATCACAAGCGGTGTAGCTAAGAGGACAAAAAAGGGTCATAAATGCTACTATATTTGCTACCAAAAAAAATTTACAAGAAATTCAGTGAATGCTACAAAAATCCATTTGGTGAAAACAATCAAGAATTGGCCTTACATGTAGGATGACAAATTGTAAAGATGAAATTATAGTACCATTACAATAGATCTTCAAATACTACAATTACACTACTATTGTATAGAGAAACAATCCAAGAGTACTTCTTAAGCAATTTGAATTTTTTTAGGAATGCACAATTGAAATTTGACATCCTTCTTGGATATCTGATGTATGATGTTGTTGCTTTGATCTATCTTTGACCAAAAATGGATACGTATTTCAAGGCCATATTGTATAAAAACCATTATTTTCCAACTCCCATACCCGATTCCATTGTTGTTTTTGGGTTGGATGCAAAATCATTGTGATCGGCGTTCTTCAAGACTAATTTCCAAATTGTTGAGCAAGTTTACTCTGTAGGCAAACAACCACTCTCTTGAACTAAAATATGGTTTGGTGGTCCCTAAAGGGTTTAAGTTAGCTTCACCATCATCAGTTAGACACTAAAATAGGAACACCCATAAGCGTTAGTATAAGGACTTTGAACATGATGACTATTAATAAGCATCTAGCAAATTATAGAATCTTATTAGGAACAAAAAAATAATAAGTTTGCACTTTTGAATGTATTATTTGGATACTAGTGGACCCTTGTACCCGCCGTTTTGGAGGAGGGCCATCACGGGAGGGGATCCTTGCAAAAGTATCAACATGACCTTCCTCATAATCACCTTCTTCAGGCTTCTTCTCCTTTTTGTTACAATGAGTTGTACTATGCCTACCTACACTCTTCATCTCCTTCTCTAGGCGGCCACCCCCTATGCCCGTGTATATCCCATCCCCAAAGACAACCATAACCGCCACATAACCGCCATTTAATCTTCTTGGAGCAACACCCAACTACCCAACTAATAGAGATTTTATTCTATTACAGACATCCAACTATCTAACTAATGAAACCAAACCTATTATTAATATAGACTATGAGAATAAGTTGTGAATTTTTAAAAATAAAATTGCCATTACACCCATAACTACCACTAAAGTTTCATGTTCACATCTTGTACATCCTTATAATTACATCTATTTACGTCCACAATTTTTCCAAGATTTTAGAGATATTGGTTATGGGGACACTAAGTCACTAACGCTTAATATGGGTTTTCCACCTTTACAAGTCAATTCCAAAATTGATTCAAGCAATGATGTTGAAATGACATGTTTAAGCCGTGCCTTGCTCTCATGCTTGAAGCCCAGCTCATAATCCCGCACATGGAAAGGATTAAACTTAGATTACAGCCGGCTGCTGCTGCAACGCTCATTTATCTAAAACCCCAAAAAATCCTTTATTTTGTGTCATTTTTTCCATTTGTCAAGTACAACGTAGTGGGCCGTGAACTGAGTCAAGTTAGTCACCTTTACCGCCTAGTCAATGTTGGAATCACAATTGGAAGGCCCCACCACCAACTCTAGAGTGGCAACACTGGTGGAATGGTGGTACAGCAATGCAATTGGTTTCCAATTCAATAACGGTGGCTAGTCATGACCAATGTTGGGGAATTTTTTTGGTCTTCATCAGGTAAAATCCGGCATTTTCTGTACTCAACTAGTTTTCTTCTAGATTGTGCCAGATATTTTTCTAAATTTACATAGTAACATGCTATATTTAGATTTTATTAGTAAAATCTAACTGGTTTTTTTGCCGACAATTTCAAAATGCAACCGGTTTTTTTTCCAATTCTACCGGCTAACAATGAATTAGCAACCAATTTTCCCGCACATTGGTCATGACCACCTTCTCTCACATCTCACATACTAATATTGCAGCACAGTCAAGGTACACAAGGTCCACAAAAGTTACAATTTATTGACTAATTTTTGGACCAATGGCTAAGGTAGAGGACTTTGGGTACTTATTGTTTCCAGGAAGGTTTAACCCTTAACCCATAAATGCTCAAGGCACCACATTATGGTGTTGTCAATACTTTTAACTCTTATAAATCTAACCAATTTGATGTTTTCAAGAGATTTTATTTTGTAACTATTCTTTCTAAAGTCCAGTTTAAGCATCAAAAAACAAATTTTGTAAATGATTGATTATGATTTTTTATATAGGATTTTGTGCAAGGGTGTCCATTGCAATTTTGACATTTTTGGTCAATTGAAAGCTATTGGAAATGAGCCTCAAATACATTAGACCTTGGAGAAAATTTTGAACTAGAAACTCATTTACAAAAATCATAGAGGAGATTTTGAAAAGTCGTAAATTGATTAGAGTTATGTGTGTTATATCTTTGAACTCCATAATTTTAAAGTGACCCCTTTTTTTAGGGTTAATATTTGAAAAGAGGATTGAAAGAGTTTAAGTCATTTTTACAATTTCAACACCCTCTTGATTAAACAATATAATCTTTCAATCCATAAATGATGTTGTTGTGTTCTCCTTTTTAATGTGATATCTAACATGTCTAGTTTGATTTTATACAATTGGAATTTAAAGAGAATTGGTACAACTTATCAGAATGATGGCTATTTATAAATTAGAGCAAATTCCTAGAAGCTTAGGAATTTCTAGGGTTGTTTTGGAGATAAGTAACAAAATTTTGGTCAACAAAGAGTTCAATGTGGGATGTGGTAGGAGCAGTACTTGTGAAATATATGTTTTTATTGTTTAACTTGCTTTTGGCTAAATGAACATATTTTCATGTTTGAAGATACAAATTTAGTCATAATGTATGAGCCGAATAACAAAATTGGATCATCATAAAGATAAATTTATTTCACTAGTTTTGGACATGTTCATCTCAACATTGAAATTATTATAAAAGGAATTTAAAAGCTTTATTTGGAAATTCTTGTTAGAAGGTATGAATGGTTCCTACGTATCCATGCAATCTAAAAAATCTAAAAAAATCATCACCTATGTTTTTTAATCAATTGTCATGTAATAACCAAGAATTCTAATTGAAATAATTCACCAAAAACAGGATTTTGATTTTTGGTAATTGTAATTTGGTATGCTTAGTTGGAATTGCATAAAAATTAGATACCAAAAATATGAGAATAAAATGTCATTTATATCCTTTACTATATGAACTTCTTTAGAATTCCAAACCAATACCCAAAAGTATCAAACTGTTATAAGTTAATTAAATATAAGGATTAACTTGGTTTGGTAGTCAAAATTTATTTTGAATTCTTTGTTGTGGCTATTTTGGGAGCAAGAATAAATAAAATAACCAATTGAATTTTTTTTACACTAATCTTTAATGCTCCTTGTACCGCTTGAAAAAGTTCAAGTAATTGGGATTTTCTTTTCTATTTTACTTATTTCTATTCATCTTTTGAAAAAAAATTCTAACAATTATAATTTCTCCTGAAACAAACTGAAACTTCTTGCAGTGATATATCATTTCATAGTCTCAAGCAATAAAACTTCAAAATTGTTGTTTGAACACACTTTAAAAGGCAAAATTTAGCTTAGACATGAAGTTTGACCATTTCAAAATGGATCAAGTCCTTTAGGGAGAAGTCCTATTCATTGTTTAAAGGCCGTTGGATTCAGCATGCACAACATTTTCTAGATCATTGCAAAATTTCAAAATGGCTCTATATTTTATTTATGGATTCTATACTTATAATGAAGTGCAACACCTTTATACAAAAGGTCTCAGCTAGGATGCTGAACAATCATTAGACCTTTGCATGCTACTTGCCATGAGCATATCACGCACAATAATACTAATCTTAACGTAGAGTTACAAAACGGTGACTAAATTGAACTAAAGTTGTGTTACTTCAAATATAGTTGTAGGTTACTTGACAAAAGCACATCAGTTTGTTTCAATGCAAACTAGAGCTAATGATTATATAGATAATTTAACTTCAAATTTATAGTAACCAAAAATGGCACCCTTTCATCCATCCAAATGGGTGAAGTTTTGTAAACAAGTACTTATAAGTTTTAGAAGACTAAGTTATGTACTTGGCATTTAATATGAAATTCAAATGCAATGAAAAATAAGAAGTAGGAAACTAACTATGGTTTAGAGTATGGGCACATAGAATTGATGAAGTTAAAAGATATAAAAAACTATCATTTAATTTAGGGACTTCCTAAAGCCACACCCATGTGAGCATGTGATTTGAGAATATCATAATTTTTTTTATATTCAAGTGGTCCATCATTCACCCAAATCATTGCATTACCATCTCTTTGAAAGAAAGAAGAACAAGATTTAATTTCTATTGAACCTTATTCAGTCATTACTATTTTTTTTTATGTATTTTTGCCTTTAGTAATTCATGTATCTTACATTTTTTTTAGTTTCAAATTTAAGCACCTCCATTTTTGTTGAATATAGGGCTTAGATTGATAAAGGTGAAACAAATCTTTTGATCCAAATCAAAAAATCAGCATTAAACTCTCACATCCCTTGCTCAAACCACATGCCTTGGGAGTGTGGCATTAGGAATTTTTGGTGTGGCCTTAGCAATTTCCTGAATTTATTGGAAAATTACATTGCAATTAGTGACTTAAAATTTTAGTAGCAAATGTAAATTTTTAACTTTTGACCATTGCTTCATTTTCTTTCAGCCAGAGACGCAATGTCCAAACTTTAACTTTTGGCCATAGAGGCAATGTGATCACTCCATAACTAAACCTATCACATCGTCTGTGTTAATGCCGTGAGCGGGTACTAGGGGTTGCCAAATCAAATTTTGTTATTAAAGCATGTATGATGCAGAAAGAGCCAAGGAGGCAAGGTCATAGTCACGACTAAGTAGTGGATTGGCCATAAGGCAAGGCTAGTTCTCACACTTGAAGCCCACTAGACTCAACAGTAATTTTGTACCGTCATGGATGTGGTGGTCATGCAACAAGAGTTAGTGAATCATCACTACCTTACTACTAAAACTTTATCATCATTCAAGTTGCTGCATCATCAGCACAACTCACTAGCATTAACAACATTGAAGTTGCAACACCCTAGGTACACCTCAGTTTGCTTTTTTGGGAGGGGGGGTTAGTTAGGGTAGGGGTTGTCAATAGCTTATTTATTTATTTTGGCACCATTTGAAAATGGCCAGCCATTGCACCATTTCAAAATGAATGTCCACTTTCACCAAATAAAATTACTCTTTTCTTCCCACTGATTTTCTACTTCTCAAATGTCAAAGTGGATGAAGTAGCAAAATTCAGATGAAAAATGGTGTGAATATGATTGAAAATTGTTGTTGTTTCCATAAGACGGACAAATGTAGAAATAGTTTAGTCAATTTGTACAATAAAAATAGGAATGAATTTTAAATGTCTTCCAATCAATCATGCTAAATTCTTGTCAAAGGGCCTCCATATTATTGGTGACTACCTATAAAACTAATTTACAAATCAAACAACTTGATCTTTTAAGTATGCAATTACAAAAAGATCGTTCTTTCTTATTTTAATGTCAATCACTTACAAGGTTTCAAAGACATACTACGTATAAGGTAGGAGCACCCATAAGCAACTTTGTCCCCATAATTGTTAGCTCTGAAATCTTGGAAAATCTTTGGAAGTAAATAGATGTAATGACAAGGATGTACAACATGTAAACATGAAATCTTGATAGTGGTTATGGGTAAAATGACAATTTGCTCTTTAAAAATTCACAACTTATCCTCACAGTATCCAAATAATACATTCAAAATTGCAAACTCATTATTTTTCTGTTACTAATAGGATCCTATAATTTGCTAGCTATTTATTAATACTCATCATGTTCAAAACCCTTAGATTGACGCTTATGGGTGCTCCTACCTTATATGGCAATTTTTATCAAAGACACCCTAAAAATAGTTTTTCCTAATAGTGACAACAAGTCAACAACTATTATACTATATATTAGTCTATACATAAAAATACACTTTTGCATATATTGTGGCAAAATTGACTTTTAAACCTATTGTAAAATCAATATTGTTGTTTTAAAACCACTTGAAAAATAAATGGCATGTGACTTATGAGATGTAAAAATGGCCCTCAAGAGCACACTCACATCTAAATTACAAATAACTTAAAATTCATCCAATGAATTTTGAGCATCAATTGAGCCATTAGTAGGTGTCAAACCAAGCTGTTTTCTAGTTTTTCCCACCAAATAATTCTAGCAAGGTTCACCCCCTAACTTAATTAGTTTACAAGTTATGAGGTATGATAACTTTAGGGAATTACTACAATGATACCCCTAAATTGCTAACAAGACACCCCCTCTGAGCATGAAATTTGATCATTTAGTTCCATTTTTTATTTATTTATGCAGTCCATCATTCATTTAATCATGGCATTACCACCTCCTTGAAAGAAAATATGGCAAATTCAAATTTTTGTTGAAATATTATTGCACTAACACTATTTTTTGAGGTATTTTTGCTATAAGCAACTCAAAAGTCCTATATTTTAAGTTTCAAATTTAAGACCACTTTTTTTTTTGGAGGATAGCCTTAGAATGATAAAGGTGAAATAAATCTTTTGATCCAAATCAAAAAATCAGCATTAAATATCACATTTCATGCTCATAAGGGGGTGTCTCGTTAGCAATTTAAGGTGTTGCAGTAGTAATTCCCTAACTTTATCACCCACTTCTAGAGGTGGTTGACAACTCAAACTAGTATGGCCTCTCCTAATAAAAGTTATCAACTAAACTTGTAGCTCTCTTCTAGCACACTAACCTCCCTTCACTATTAAATTCTAAATTCTACTTTAAGCAATTTTGAAATATTAAAGGGGTAGGGATGTAGGGTGTGATATCACATAGATAGGGTGTGATAATAAAGAGATACTATGTGATATTAAAAAAGCGAGGTGTGATATTACAGAGGTGTGGTGTGATTTTACAAAGATGGGGTGTGATATTAAAGAAGTAGGGTAAGATATTAAATAGATAGGGTGTGATATTAAAGAAGTAGGGTAAGATAATAAATAGGTAGGGTGTGATATTAAAGAGGTAGGGTGTGATATTAGACAGGTAGGGTGTGATAATAAAGAGGTAGGGTGTGATATTACAAAGGTAGGGTATGATTTTACAGAGGTGGGGTGTGAAATTATAGAGGTGGGGTGTGATATTACAAAGGTAGGGTGTGATTTTACAGAGGTGGGGTGTGATATTACAAAGGTAGGGTGTGATTTTACAGAGGTGGGGTGTGATATTACAAAGGTAGGGTGTGATTTTACAGAGGTGGGGTGTGATATTATAGAGGTGGGGTGTGATATTATAGAGGTGGGGTGTGATATTACAGAGGTGGGGTGTGATACTACAGAGCTAGGGTGTGATATTACAAAAGTGGGGTGTGATATTACAGAGGTGGGGTGTGATATTACAGCGGTGGGGTGTGATATTATAGAGGTGGGAAAAGATACTACAGAGCTAGGGTGTGATATTACAAAAGTGGGGTGTGATATTACAGAGGTGGGGTGTGATATTACAGAGGTGGGGTGTGATATTCTAGAAGTGGGGTGTGATATTACAAAGGTGGGGTGTGATATTAAAGAGGTAGGGTGTGATATTACAGAGGTAGGGTGTGATATTAAAAAGGCATGGTGTGATATTAAAGAAGTGGGGTGTGATACTACAGAGGTGGGGTGTGATATTATAGAGGTGGGGTGTGATATTACAGAGGTGGGATGTGATACTACAGAGCTAGGGTGTGATATTACAAAAGTGGGGTGTGATATTACAGAGGTGGAGTGTGATATTACAGAGGCGGGGTGTGATGTTAACAAGGTAGGGTGGGATATTACACGATAGGGTGTGATATTACAGAGGTGGGGTGTGATATTATAGAGGTTAGTTGTGATATTACAGCGGTGGGGTGTGATATTAGAAATGTTGGGTGTGATGTTATAGAGGTAAGGTGTGATATTACAGCGGTGGGGTGTGATATTACAGAGGTGGGGTGTGATATTCCAAAGGTAGGATGTGATATTTAAATGGTAGGGTGTGATATTACAGAGGTGGCGTGTGATTTTACAAAGATGGGGTGTGATATTACAGAGTTGGGGAGTGATTTTACAAAGATGGGGTGTGATATAACAGAGGTGGGGTATGATATTACACAAGTGGGGTGTGATATTACAAAAGCGGGGTGTGATATTACAAAAATGGGGTGTGATATACCAGAGGTGGGGTGTGATATTACAAAGGTGGGGTGTGATGTTACAAAGGTGGGGTGTGATTTTACAAGGATGAGGTGTGATATTACAAAGGTGGGGTGTGATATTACAAAGATGGGGTGTGACATTACAGAGGTGGAATGTGATATTAAAGTGGTAGAGTGTGATTTTCCAAAGACGGGGTGTGATATTAAAGAAGAAGGGTGTGATATTAATGAGGTAGGGTGTGATATTAAAATGGTAGGATGTGATGTCAAGATGTAGGGTGTGATATTACAATGGTAGGGTGTGACGTTAAAGAGGTAGGGTGTGATATTTAAAACCTAGAATGTGATTTTCCAAAGGTTGGGTGTGGTAATACAAAGATGGGGTGTGATATTATAGAGGTGGGGTGTGGTATTACAGAGGTAGGGTGTGATATTAAAGAATTAGGCTGTGACATTTCAAAGGTAGGGTGTGATTTTTCAAAGATGGCGTGAGATATTAAAGAAGTGGGGTGTGATTTTACAGAGGTAGGATGTGACATCACAGAAGTGGGGTGTGATATCACAGAGGTGGGGTGTGATATCACAGAGGTGGGGTGTGATATTACAGAGGTGGGGTGTGATATTACAGAGGTGGGGTGTGATATTAAATTGGTAGGGTGTGATATTAAAGAGGTAGGGTGTCAATATAAAGTAGTAGGGTGTGATATAAAAGAAGTAGGGTGTGATGTTACAGAGGCAGGGTGTGATATTAGAAAGATGGGGTGTGACATTAATGAAGTGGGGTGTGATATTCCAGAGGTGGGGTGTGATATCAAAGAGGAAGGATGTGATATTAATGAGGAAGGGTGTGATATTAATGAGGAAGGGTGTGATATTAATGAGGAAGGGTGTGATATTAATGAGGAAGGGTGTGATATTAATGAGGAAGGGTGTGATATTAAAGAGGTACGGTGTGATATTAAAGAGGTAGGATGTGATATTAAAGAGGTAGGGTGTGATATTAGAAAGGTGGGGTGTGATTTTATAAAGATGGTGTGTGATATTTCAGAGGTGGGGTGTGATATTACAAAGGTGGAGTGTGATATTACAGAGGTAGGGTGTGATTTTACAAAGATGGGGTGTGATGTTACAGAGGTGGAGTGTGATATTATAGAGGTGGGATGTGATTTTACAGAGGAAGAATGTGATATTAAAGAGGTCGGATGTGATATTTAAAAATTAGGGTAAGATATTAAAGTGGTTGGGTGTCATATTAAAGAGGTAGGTTGTGATATAACAGAGGTAGGGTGTGATATTTCAGAGGTAGGGTGTGATATTTCAGAGGTAGGGTGTTATGTTACAAAGATGGGGTGTTTTATTAAAGAAGTGGGGTGTGATATTAAAGAGGTGGGGTGTGATATTAAAGAGGTGGGGTGTGATATTAAAGATGTGGGGTGTGATATTAAAGAGGTGGGGTGTGATATTAAAGAGGTGGAGTGTGATATTATAGAGGTAGGGTGTGATTTTACAAAGGTGGGGTGTGATATTAAAGATGTAGGGTGCAATATTACAGAGGTGGGCTGTGATATTATAAGTTGGGTTTGATATTATAGAGGTGGGGTGTTATTTTACAAAGATGGGGTGTGATATAACAGAGGTGGGATGTGATATTACACAGGTGGGGTGTGATATTACTGAAGTGGGGTGTGATATTACTGAAGTGGGGTGTGATATTACTGAAGTGGGGTGTGATATTACTGAAGTGGGGTGTGATATTACTAAAGTGGGGTGTGATATTACTGAAGTGGGGTGTGATATTACTGAAGTGAGGTGTGATATTATTGAAGTGAGGTGTGATATTACTGAAGTGGGGTGTGATATTAAAGAGGATGGGTGTAATTTTAAAGAAGTAGGGTGTGATATTAAAGAGGTAGGGTGTGATTTTAAAGAGTTTGGATGTGATATTAAATTGGTAGGGTTTGATATTAAAGAGGTAGGGTGTGATGTTACAAAGATGGGGTGTGATACTAAATAAGTGGGGTGTGATACTTAAGAAGCAGGGTGTGATATTAAAGAAGTGGAGTGTGATATTAATGAGGTGGGGTATGATATTACAGAGGTAGGGTGTGATATTAAAGAGGTAGGGTGTGATATTAAAGAAGTAGGGTAAGATAGTAAATAGATAGGGTGTGATATTAAAGAGGTATGGTGGGATAAAAAAGAGGTAGGGTGTGATATCAAAGAGGTAGGGTTTGATATTAGAGAGGTAGGGTTTGATTTTACAAGATGGGGTGAGATATTAAAGAAGTGGGGTGTGATGTTAATGAGGTGGGGTGTAATATTATAGAGGTGGGGTGTAATTTTACAGAGGTAGGGTGTGATACTACAGAGGTGGGGTGTGATACTACAGAGGTGGGGTGTGATACTACAAAGATGGGATGTGATACTATAGAGTTGGGGTGTGAGATTACAGCTTGGGGAGATCACTTAGAGGGTCCATTATAAACCACGTGCGTTATGATTTTGGACCCCCTATCTTATGTTTGAACACCTAGATAAAAGGAAAAGAAAAAATTGTGACTAGATTCTTCTACTTTGAAAATATATGTTGTGATTTATTCTTAATTTTATTTGTTAATATGAATTAGTTACTAATTTTTGAAGTAAAATAATATACTACGGAGCTAAAAATAACTTTCACACCTCTATTTCATGTAAGGTTTATTTATTTATTTATTTATTTATGCAAAAAGTTCTAGAAAATGAGGCTCTATTGAACATTTGTATTTCTTGAATATTGATGCAATTGTCATTTAAATGTGTTCTCTATAAATATTTGAGTTGAAAAAAATGTCCTTTTAGTTCATTTTTCAACCTTCTCTAGATATCATTCAATATATTATTTGGATTCAAGGTTTTGCCAACAAAATCTTATAGTTCTTATTAAACAATTCTCAAAATAATAGGTTGAAATCATAATTCCTTTAAAAATTAATAAGGGGACAAAAAATCACTTAACTCACATGGGTAGTTATAGATACACTAAGTGATCTCCCCAAGTATTTCAGAAGTGGGGTGTGATATTACAGAGGTGGAGTGTGATATTTCAAAGGTGGGGTGTGATATTACAGAGGTGGGGTGTGATATTACAAAGGTTTGTGTGATATTACAAAGTTGTGTGTGATATTAAAGAGGGGAGGTGTGATATTAAAGAAGTAGCGGAGGTTTTGGCTCAAATTTTTTTATCTATTTTTTTTTCTTGGAATATCTGTGGGGACATTAAATTTTGTTAAAGAATTGCTGTAGCCTAAGACCATGGTTTAGGGTTTCTATAACCGTGATATGCTTAGATTCTAATGCCATGGATAGTTGGGCACAAAAATCATGAATGTGTCATAATAGAAATAGGAAAGTGGAGAAGATGATAATAAAACCCTTTTGAAATTCCAAATAAGATGAAGGCAATAGGAAATTTGAGAAAATGTTAATAGAAACATTATATGTGCATCACATTACATTCATATACTTTATTCATGTAACACACTCTTATAGAACCCTCACTTACTTGAGTTGATTTAGTATTAAATAACTTGTCAAAACACCATATTTGTTATAATTAGAGTTTTCCAGTGAAATGAGGGTAATTTAAAGGAAACAAAACCTGAAATTTAAAAGTTTTAAGGCAATTCAATGAAAGGCCAATTGAGTTGAATTGACATAGAATCTTTTAGATTTGACTTAAAATTGAAAGGTTTTATGTCAATTCAGCTCAATTTGAGCCAAAAACTCTCATTTTAATATTCATTTTGAGAGGTCTTTTTTCTCTCATTATAACAAATATGATGTTTCAACACGCATGGAGGTTTAGTCATGGACTTATTTTCGAATTCTCTGCCAAAGTTTAGGAGAAAATTCTCAAAGGCCATAGACGCTACTTCTTATGGTCTTAGGGCAAAATCCTCACGGTCATAAGTGCTAATTTACATGTTGTTAGGGAACTTCAAAATTTTGACATATTTTCCGGCTCCTTCCTCCTAGAGCATGAATTAGCATTAATGGCCACCCATACACAAAATCTTGAATAGAAAAATCATAATCAATCCTTTTAATGATCACATTTTTGATGCTAAAACATTATTCAAATAGAATAGTTCATGAATATGAAGTACTAAAAATAACAACTTCCTAAGGTTTTCTAGAAGTTCAAAGTATTATCAACACCAAAAGGTGGTGCCTTGGGCATTTAGGGCAATTAGGGATTAATGTGAATTATTGCAGGAATTCAAATCAATTATTACATTTTCAACAACAAATGTCATCAGACATTCATCGTTTAGTATTAAACCATGACCCCTTTTTGGGCCGATTTGAATAAATATATCTAATTTACATTTATGTAGTGAGTCCTAGTTACTCTCAATGAGCCCTAATTGCTTCACAATAAATAAAACAAAAAGGTGGTGTCAACATACTCACTTGAGTTTTGTCATTGCGAATGTTGTTTAACCCGCTTTAGCAAGGAGTGTTTGAATTTTGTTCAAGGGTTTAGTCTCTTTCGGCAAGATTTAGTAGAGATACGCTTTAGCACAGACATCCCTCTTTTGTGAACACAACCTTGTTGGCATGCATGTTGGCTTGCTGCAGCTCTAGGAATTATCCACATGGTATCATACTTTAGCATGTATGTAAGATTGGCTTGTCCACGCTGGTGTGTGTTTCAATGCTTGCTTGGGGATTTTAATGTCATAATAAAGTGCTAGAATAATATGTACATCATTTAGTTTCCAATGGGGTTATAATATGCTAAACACATTAGTCAATATGGTGATAAAATGTCATGCTCATATAGTGTAACGACATTGAGTTGACACAAATGAAGGATTTTGTCAATTGAAGTAACTAGTTTTAATTGCTACAAAAACTTGGACATCCTACAATCCGTTATCAGATGTCATTGTCGATGTACACTTGTTGTAGACTTTGATCATTTCCTTGCACCCTGTCGGTGGTGCTTGTATCTTTCAAAGCACGGTTGCTTTTTTTAATTCTAGAAGCACGGTCACTTGGTCCTCTACAGTAGGAAATTGTAGATCCCCACTAACTTCTATGAGATTGTTTGGTGGCCGCAAAAAGCTGATCTCCCCTCTTGCCTTCAAAGTAAGGTCTGCTTCTATTGCAAAATTCCTACAAGCTCTAGGCTCTCCTCCATTACGTCTCATTTTAATCGAATCTTTTTCTTCAGACATGGGTTGTGACAAGAATATCATGGAGACTGCTTGTGAGTCTAATGCTAAAGTCTTCACTGGCTTGGTTGGAACCAAGGACTCGTGCAACAGCGGGGACCCACAAGAACTCACCCCAACCAACCTCACCATCTGGAGAGAAGCTTTCAGCTTGAGGAGCTTTCTACCACAGCTTTGTAAAGAAATGATATGGCGTGCTGTCGCAACCTGAAAAGTCAACTTCAGGATTTTAGACAATAAAAATATGTATAATCTTCCTATTTGAATCATTTTTTTATATTTTACAAAGTAAAAAGGAGAAGTTTATTGAAATTATCAATTAATGAATTTTGCAATTTCTTGAGTAGTTAAAACAATTAACAGGAGATTAATGATTTCTTGCTAAACCGAAAATAGTTTCTTGTTCAACCGAAACCGCTTGCTCGGAATTATTATTTGGGTTATATAGGGTGCTGGTGGGACAAATTCCAAAAATGGTAAACGTGCCGCTTGGTGACCAATGGTCACTAATAGAAGAAGTAGGAATCATGGCAATGGTTTATCCCGTAATCATCATTACAAGAACGATTGCAATAATTCATTTGGGAAACCCTGATCAGGAGCTTGCAAAGGAGAAGGCAAGTTCATTTTCAAAGTCTCATTCATCTTGTTTCCCGATCCTTGCTTTTTGCGCATTAGTTTTGTGAGAAGAGTGTGGAGGCGCTATAAGCGGTAGGCTATCCTGTGGAGTGAGTTGTTGGTTGCAGGTTTTCTTCACCCACTTCCGGAGCCATGGATAGGACGGATAAAGGAGAGGAAGTGCCAATTGCGCTTAGGTCGATTGTTCCAAGAGTTCCTGAAGATCCTGATGCAAGAAAGGTGTTAGGAGAGGATCTGAGCCGGATGGGTGCGAGGGATTCTTGAAGGTGCCCTAGGGTTTAAAAGACGAGGAGATGGTCCGGGAATTGTTAGGGGATCTAGCAAAGAAGTGGGCGAGCTCATCCGGAGACTTGGTTGGCAGAGGTCTGGACTGGAGTATACTCCTTTGCAAGTGCTGGAGAGGGGCTTTGCCTTCGGGGAGAGGAGTACAGTGAGGGGAAGTTCGCAACAGCAGCAGACTCTAAAAATGAGTACTTGATTGCAGATTGTAAGAAAAATCGAGAGAAGCAAGTCCTGGAATTCTTGATTCCTATTCTACTTCCGGATAGATCTACCACCCTCACTTGTACCTATACTAACACCATCTTTGGTGCACTATCCTTGGAGGAAGCGGTGAATTGGGGGATAATTGTCAGAGATTTTGTGTTGAAATTAATAAACTTGATAGGGAACACTAAACCGTCAAGACTTGGTCCCCTTTTGTTCCATTTGTATAAACATCTAGAATTAATGAAGGATAATGAGAGTAGAGTCTATGAAACAGCCGAGGTGATGATGAGATTTGACATCACCTTGGAACTTGAACTAGACTAGGAACCGGAGTAGGAAGAAGAACCAGTAGCAGAGGCAGAAGAGCCCCTCAAATTGAAGAGACAAGAGCAAGCCAAAGGGGAGGGCAAGAAACTTGTTGAGGCTTTTGGATCTTTGGCAAAGCCGGTCAGGAAAAACTCCAGGAACTACCGGGATAAGGAAATTTTTTTTGACATTATTAGTCAGATTAAGGGGATCCGTGAAGTAGTCATGTCTAATAGAGATGTTCTCTATAAACTGCTCGTATTGACGGACGTTGTTCATTAAAACAAGCTTTATGATACGGTGAAGGATCTCTATCAGACTAGGAAGCAGAGCCAGATCGAGGTGCAGAACTTATCCAAATAGGTGACAACCCTCACCTCACAACTACGACAGCAATCAGAGCAGGACAAGTTAGCCCAACACGCCTACTAAGATATGGCTTGGCTTCAGAGTATGGTCTCCATTCTGGGGAATGTGGTGATGAAGGCCAAGCTGTTCAAGGAGGAAGTGCTGAAGATGGGATCAGCAATGAGTGCCAAGCTTGTGGGGGTGTTGGTGGAATATGCAAGCAAAATGGAGGGAACGTTGCAGGAGATGCAGATGATCCTGCATGGTCAGAGCAAGATGCCAGAAGAAGGAGAAGGATCCGGGAGGAAGGAAGCCACACCTGCCCGGAAAACTCCACCTCCGCTGTCTCCTCGTTCTCATGTTAAATAGGGACCAGAGGAAGTGAAGACACCCTGTTCTGTGAGGTTGCCCGGCAAGGTTGACTTTGGACCTAGAAAAGGATCTACACCCGGATCACGTACCCGGAGTCACACCCAGGTAACTCTTGACAGTGGAGGTGTCGTCCGGATATCACATCCTGTCAAGAGGAAACGTACTCCTCAACGCTCTAGAGAGTTGACATCCCTTGTCTCGATGATTGACTTGGATGACAAACCCTCTGCCTCCAGTACAAGTTGTGAGGAGGAGACCGAGACTTCAACGGAATCTTCCAGGGACATGGACTTGGAAGCTATAAGATTAACAAAGGGGAAGCGCGCAAAGAAGAAAGGAAAAGCGGCAAGAAGTTCTCGAGCTCTGGCTAGACAACCTTGGCTATGTAAGAGCGCCGCCAAACCGGCAGCACCTGCAGCAAAGACAAAGAAGAATAATAATTAGCTATCTCCTAGTATAGAGTGGTAGCTTGTAATTTGAAATAAAGAGGATGCTCTTACAAGAAATTAGGTATAACCTCTTGTCCTGCTACTATTTAGGATTATAGATTCCAGATTTGAAGATCTAAGATCCACCTTTAGAGGCAGCTTGCGGTGGGAGTTCAAGCCCTTTTTTTGTGGATCAAAGATGAAATGTGTCATTCTCTGATCAGTAACTTTACCTTCAGAAAGCTTTTCAATGATTCCTAGGGATTGGTTATTAGGGGCAACTGTACCATTATTGCCTCATGCAATTTTATATTTTTGATTTTCTTTGTGCACAACAAGTTCCAGATTTCCATTACAGAGTCTTGAGTTGATGATTTGGTGCGATTTTGGTATGTTGGCAGTGCTAGAACCATTGTTTTGTATGGGTAGCCGGACGTTGAGTGTGAAGGAAACAAAGATAGTCCCCGGATCCTATCTGATCAAGTTTCTATAGCATTATTGAGGTGGTTAGAAAACTGCGTGTTCTAAGGGACAGTTCCTATTTGAGTTTATAATCCGGATATTCTTGTGAGGGATAGCCAATTTTAGGTTGGATGCGTCCGGATAGCAATCCTGACGCATGTTAGTTGACGATTGAGAGGTTCTACTACTACCAGGAGTGATTGTAAGCATAATAACAGGGATCCTTTAGTTATCCGGTTATCATCTTAGCACATGAATTAGGTTGGGAAGGGTCTGTCGTTGTAGTAATTTGGGGTTGTAAGGGTTTCTTGAGTGACCTGTCTGTCTGGAATCACTTCTAGATTGGCTATGAGGAAGTAATTGCATCATGTTGTCTTTGTGTTCTTTGTTGTTGTTTTGTTCAGTGATACTTCATTCACTATAAACTGTTGAAAGGTAGGAACTCACGCTACCTTCTTTAATCAAATAGCGGGACCCTCTACTATAGAAGCTAAACTTCTCTTGTCATAGTTAAGTGTCCTATCAAAACCGGATCTAATAGCAAAGATCCAAATAATCATCCTGATATTCCAGTTATTCTGTGTGTATGTATTTATCTTGGTATGTTGTTGCAAAGTCTAACAGGGTTTTTCTATCATGTTCCGATCATTTTAAGGGTCTACAAACTAAATCTCTGTGGGAATGATAAACAAGTCACCTTATTGGCATTTTAATACTTTTGCATGCTAATAAGAAGATAAGTACTTTCTTGTGCTATGACACGTGCGCCATTTCTTTGCGGAAGCGAGCAGGCACAATATACCCCTTTGTTTTTTGTAGATGTAGGAGGTCTATGCAATGAAGGGATTCCATTTAAGAAGCTAAAAAGCAACCACAGAATCATTGTTCAAAAGCTCTCCCACAAATATCTACTCAATAAAAAGAGGAACCGACACCCAATGAGACTTATGGAGGACGTTGTCAGCGTATGTAATGTGCAGCATATGCATCAAAAGGTGTATGGCCAACCTAGTCCAGATAATGGCGAGTATGGGATGGCTTTTCTTTGTAGAGTGGAGCTAGAGTTATAGCAACAAGAAGAAGGTCAATTGAGCCAAATGGGCCGCTGAGCTAGCTTCGCAGCGTTTGAAGAATTCAGGACAAAATTTGCAGAAGATGACACCACCATGCATATGCTAGCAGATTCAAGGGCTCCTGGACTTTTTTGAGCATCTTCTTGGTCGTGTGCTAATGGCCCATGCAGCTGCCGTTGCGCAACTGTGGGCAGCAAAGGTGATCGTTAGCCAGGAAATCACAAATACATTGGGAGTTTAGTGGAGTTCTTTGTACCAATCAAGCTCCAACAAAACAATCAAGCGCAGCCCCTAAAGTGTTATCTGTAGCAACAGCTGACGTCCCCTTGCAGCAGATCACAATGCCGCGGTAAGCCAAGTCTAAAAAGGCCAACGTAGTAGTTCAATAGAGGAAGGAATCCAAGGTAGTAGACCTTGTACGCAAGAAAACGACACTCGAGCTGGAGCATGGTAAGGTTATCATTGCCTTTGAGCACGCCCGGGTGGACTTGAGTGACAAACAAGAGCAAAAGCTGAAGCTTGCAAGAGCAAAGGAGGCTCTTTGGAACAAATTTTCAATGCTCCAATTTGCGAAGAAGGAGGGCCATTGTGATGCTGCCGTAAGAGTCATGTTGGAAAGCAATGTGCGTGCTGTGATGCTTGCATGCGGGACGGCTAGCAAAGCTGTGGAGAAGAACCAGACGGCATTGATAGAGACGACTAAGGAAGTGGAGGTGTTATGCCAGAATGTCAAAATATTGCAAGCTAGCATTAAGGACATGGCTTGCCAAATCGATATCATCATCATTGAAGAGAGTTGCATTCATCCGCAGCAATTCTTCACATCTTTCCCTACCGCTAAAACCGCCATGATCCCGTTGAAAGAAGAACTCCCGTGTGGGCTATGCGGCCGCTTTTGGGCAGAGATAGCATTGGCAAATCTCCCTTGTTGCTGCTTGTTTCACCCATGTTGTATGTTTAAAATTGTACTTAGGGAGAGTCTAGGTTGTCCAAGTTGTAATCATGTTCCAAGAGGCGTTTGGATGGGGCAATGGGGCCTAGCAACAAACAATGCAACTATACAGCCTAGTATTGAAGCGCAATGTGCAGCTATGGACGCTAAAGGATCTGCACCACCACTCTCTAGAGAAGACGCACAGGCATGAATTCAAGGAATTGCCATACTTGTTACTATACACTTTGAGACAAGATGGTTTACGCGGAAGCCCACTGCCATAGATAGTGAGTGCAAACCAGGAGGTGGCCCTACAAAACTTGCACGCGCCAGTGTGACAAATTCTCCGACAATTCCTACAAACAATGTGGACAGTCGGTAAGAAGTCCCTGATGTCTTTGAGAAGCTGGTAGAGCATTGGAACACCAACATCGACCTACTCGTCACTATGGATGACGAGGTCATGCCAAGCTTCAGCGTGGATGCATGCTCATCTCTGAGCAGTACTTCATTACTAGAGTTTGGTTTGAACTTGACAAGTAAACATGATGAACTTAACATAGATGTCAAGCAAATTGCAAAACATGCGGCCGTAGAGGTGGAGGAGCAAGAGGCAGATGAGGAGCAAGAGCATGATTCTGACAAGGTTGCTGATGCAACTGAAGTGGTTGTAGACTTGGCTGTTGCAGCTACTATTGACACCACCGATGTTGTTGCAAGCATTGCACGCATGGGTGGCCACGAACAGGATTAGAAAATGCTGGGCATGAAGAGGTTATCCAATTATTCCAAAATTGTTGTGAATTTGTGGTTCAAAGGAGTGTTCCTAAACTGTATAATTTGAGTTCATAAGTCCGGTGGTATATAGAGGCAAAGCAACAATAGTCAAATGTGGCACATATAGCACTATAGTTCTACAGCTATGGCATTTACTCCTCTATATAATTTTTCCATCATCATTATACTCTAAGGTTGCTCTATTTTGAATAATGAGTACTTGGAATTTGTGAATTCTGCATTTTGAATGAAGTAAAGTTTTATATTTGATATGCTTCTATTGAAATGATTAATTAACCCGATTCTTGTCTAAGTTTGTTATAATGGTATGATGGATTGTGTAGTAGGCCTGGATGTCTAATCGTATGATGGATTGTGGCAGCACGCCCATGTGGTAAAGTCTAAGGTGTGGTTGACTTCCAACACAAGCTCACATGTAAGTCATTGAATTGGTGGCCTCCAAGTTAATGAACTTCAGCACATGTCCAACCATGTTGAACCATTTTTACTGGTGGACTCTCACCATTGTATCACAGCATGTACTATTGAAGACAACGCAGGCTCCGCCATGCCATGTTTTTCTAAATTGCTAAAGCAAAGACTTGACATATCTTCAAGAAGCCAACGAGCATCACATTTCTCTATAATTATATTAGTGTAGGCAACTAATCAATATTCAATAATCTTGAATAAGTCTACGACTGTGCATGAATTTTTGAAAATATATTGCATGCATGTAATAAGATATGTAGTTTGTATGTGTTGTAAATATAGATTGAATTGTACAAATTCTACATCTAATAACATTAGAGACGTCATGAGTACCCTAAACCATCTTAAGCATTTGTGCTAAAGCATGTTTGCTATGATTCACCCTATACTGTCCTAATAAAAACCTATCTGATATCTGTAATAAAGTAATCCAATTGTGTAGAATTTTGTGTGCCCAGTGGACATTGTGACCTTGGCGTTGGCTCCTCGTCTCTGTTATGGCTGTCGCTAGAACGAGATGAAGGCTCTTCGTTAGCCGAGTCTTGTTGTAGTGTACCGTATCGCCTACCTTCTCGTGTGCGCCCTGCTCGCCATGCCTGAGAAGCAGCAGCTGCGCTGGAAGCGTGCCATACATCCTGTCGTCGTGATCCCACCGCCAATACTTTTGAATCAGGAATGCTACGCTCTGCATCAGCAATTCTCTTCTTCAACTTTGCATCATACCGGTGTTGGATATTTCAATACCAAAATTCATATTGCTGCACAACCACACTAGTGCAATACTTTGTTCCTTCGTGCTAAGAGTGTGCTTGACTTGATGATTTGGCAACGTGATGAGATTTCTCCATACTTTGGCAACTCTACATGGATGGGCTTCCATACTTTTCAACAAACCTTGGCCTGTGCTTTACAAAAGCACGCTGCAGTGGGACACATCATACTTCAGCATTGAACAGGATAAACAGCAAAGCCAAAAGCAAATTAAATTGTCGCCGCTATAGCCTTAGTGATAAATGCTACAATACCTATGGAGTGTTTAAACTCCAAAATTCAATGCACATGTGGAGCTAAACTTACAATATAGTGGGTGACATGACCCTCTCCAAATGCGGCGACAAATGCTGTCCTAAAAGCATCCATGCAAACTTTGCAGTTGCATCTCTAATTTGTTGACAGAACTAGACCACTAAAGTATGGCACCAACTCCTCCAATGTTTCCCACACTCTTTGCCGTTTAATCTTTGCCTGCCCATTATTAGGATTGTTCATCTCAGACATATTTACCTCTTTCTATACTCTTGTATGACTCGACCAAGAACTGAGACGAAATAGCTTTATGGCCACTTCGCCACATAGGCTTGGTTTTATGACAATGTTACCAAACTTCCCAAACTTCTTCACATCCTGCATCAACATGCAGTTTCCTGATTCAACTCCAATAGTGGAAAGCAATTTCTCCATGAAGTCTATTGCTTCCGTTTTCCTAGCATTGTCCTGCATATTCCAAATGAACATGAAATGCAAATGCAAAATTTTCTCACAAATGCAAACAAGTGCATGTATAGTGCACATATGTGTTCCCAACAATGGAATAGGCAACACTTGCTTCCATTGTGCATGCATGGTTGCATTGACTGATTTGGCTCAAAACCTAGATGCAAACAAGTCGCCTTGCCATTCGCCAATCCCTCTAGTCATGGCGATGTATTCTGCATCCACATCAGTGACTGTTTTTACTCGTTCACACTTCTACTCACAGTAGATGCAATTCAATTTACAAAAATGATCATGCTGAAGCCCATTCATGCACTTAATAGTTTTCATATCCGCGCTCATGTGCCATTCTAAAGTGAAGCTGCCGCGGCCTAATACCTCCATTTCTTGCCCTTCATTCTGCGCTTTAATGACCTCAAGGAACTTTGTCTGCTCAAATATCCAGTTCAAAATATTATAAGACTCATTGTTCACCTAAAAGCAGCCTATTGGCCCTCTCTTGTTCAGATTCCATTGGAAAATATCTTTTGTCATTTTGTTCAATCTTTAAATCCAATGCATCGTTTATTAAAATCAAGCTCACGCGCTGTCGGGTTGAGAGGAACGCGCTTTGAGAATACGTAGGGTGTGTTGCTGCGATCGTATGTTACTGACTAAAATCGTTTTCGGTCTTGATCTTTAGTCTTCAGATTTTTAGTCTTTAGTCCTCCGTTGGCCTATCATGTAGCTAGCTCTATGGATATAAGGGTCAAGGTAGGGATAAGAGCCCCACTGGATACGGGACGGGTAGATCGAGACAGCAAACACAAGCTGCCGTCCGTATGACGGGATCCTAAATTCAAATTCACAATCTGTTGGCCAAAACTCCAAATTGTGAGAATAGAGCAAGTCTCAACCATGTGGGTGATCAATCCCACTTTGTTACCACAATAATAAATGGGGTTAAGTTTGGTTTAATCCAAACTACTTGCAACAAGGTATATAAAACAGAATGGAAATGAATTGTCAAAAGAGCTTCTAAAATCCGCTTGGAATAGCAAAACCACATCCCATACATACATAAAAAATAAACATAAAACATTCCTCTCAAAGTCTTCATATCTTCAAATCTTTAAGTCTTCATGTCTTCAAATTTTCATGTTTTAATAAAAACAATGAGAAAATCACAAATAACAAGTTATAAAAGGGTTGTGACCTTCTATCTAGTGCCACAGATGTTTCAAGGATTTAAATGCTAAACGTAATGGCAGTTTGAAAAGCTCTTCTAACCTTCTAATATTCCTCCAAATTTCAACTCAATCTAAACTACCGTCAAAAAGTTATGCGGGTTTAAAGTAAAGGCTCTTCTTCCTCCTTGCAAACAAAACATTGCCTTTATAAACCTCTATAATTTTTGTTCTATACATCATTCATAGAAACGTAATATCAATTTAAAATGATGATACCACTGGCTACAACTCCTAAAATTTTCACTTCAAAATGAAACTTTATCAAAAAGTTCTAGTCAATCAAAGTGCAGGTCTCAATTTTTTAAAGAGCACCCAAACCCCAACTCCTATACACTATAATTTCTTCAATAAGACTCCAAATGGAATGATTGAAGACAATATAAAAAGCTATGACAACAAACTATCACTTCTAAAATTTTGAAAAGAAAATTTCATACTCTCCAAAAGTTGGAGATCTTCAAAATTTCGGCCTTTTCATAACAAATGGGCAGCCACCTCCAATCCTTTACACCTCCATAACTTTCTCCTCCAAATTCCAAATCTTGAGTTTAAGGACTTTATAAAGAGCTAAAATTAAGATAGACACTCCCTCTAAATTTTATTGCAAAATGATATACTAATCATAAGCTATGGCTTGTCAAAATCTTAGCCTTTCTTCATAGTTTAGCTTTTTGACTCCAAAATTCAAATACTCATAACTTTTGCATCACAACTCCAAATCAAACTTGCAAACTCATTTTAGAAAGGTAATCACACAAAGAACAACTCCACCAAATTTCAATTCAAAATCATGTATACAAAAAAAAATCTCTCACATCAAAGTTTCGAGATTTCTTTCTCCTTCCCACCAACACTCATTCACTAACTTCCAACAACTAAGGAATCTCTCTTCCTTAATTTTGACTCTATCTAAGATAGGGAGGTGGGACACATCAGACCATGCCCCTCTCTATCCTAATTCCACCATAGATGCCAAACTCCAATTTTTTTAAAACCTTTCCCATTCACTTCTAAATCTTTAATATTTTTTATTCAAATAAACGCAAAACATATGGACTTTTCAAAACATTTAGATAAACATATAAAAATGATTAAATTGCAAAATAAACACCACTGTAAAATAGTTACAAACCCTTGCAGGCATAAAATAACATCAAACGTTTGTCTTAAGTCGGCAAGTCGTGGACTTGGTTGGTTGGAAAAGCGTCGTCTTTGGCCGCCTGCCAGTCCAGGTTCGAACCCCATCGGACTCGTCGAGCGATGATGACGGCCCACGGCTTTGTAACTAGTGAAGCAGGAAATTGGCCTTGCTAACCCGCTACCTACTTTCTTGAGCTATGCATGTGACAAGACGACACAGTGCACTGGAAACTATGGCCGCTGTGCTGTCACCAAACCGTGGTCCTCACTACGACCACCCCTTTTGCCACAACTACTGATTTATTGAAATCAGCACAAACATAAATAAATAATGAATATTTACATGATGAAAAAATCTCTATCACATTAGCGCTTACGTTTTTTCTCTTGCAGAACGTTTGCTTTGTCCAATTTTAGTACAAAAATAAGAGGTCCGCCATTGTCTTGATTGAGATTTTTTCATCATGTAAATATTCATTATTTATTTATGTTTGTGCTGATTTCAATAAATCAGTA